>OX461809.1:52857568-52985277 GCA_949802685.1 Dicyrtomina minuta
AATTATAGAAAAGTCCGTGATATGTAGTTAAAATAGGTTGGAAAATTTATTGTTAGGACTGGGGGTACTTAAAACTGATATTTAGAGGAAGTCATTATGAACGATCCCTGAATATCTATAAAATTGAAGGACGTCATGCTCGCAGCATCTAACAATGGTTAAATAATTAAAAGGGAGGGGGTGGGGTACCTAAAATTATGATAATTTTGAAAGACGTCATTAATGGACGATCCCTCACAATTCATAAGGAAAAATTTCGGAGTTGCTCCATTCAACTACTAATTGTGGAGAACCGATTAGTGTGATCTCAATTAAAAAATGTCTATAAATAATATAGGTAATTTCAATACATGTATGTTAAAATAGGCTGGAAAAAATTTTAATGGTGGAATTTTGTGAGTAATTAAAACTATGATATTTGGAAGGACGTTATCATGGACGATCCCTTAATATCCATAACTAATATAGGTACGTAAGTCCATTACATGTAGCTCAAACAGGTTAGAAAAAAAAATTAAAGTTGGAAATGAGGGTACTTAAAACTATAATATTTGAAGGACGTCGTGTATGGACGATCCGTCACTATCTACAACCCATTTCTACAACTAATAGTATCATTTAAATAGGTACGTGCATATGAAAATTCCACGTTTGCATTATGTTTAACATCAGTGGGAATGAGTGGGTGGGTCAGAAAATTTATCAATTGAGATGGCATCATTTGTGAGCGCTCCTTTACATTCCATTTTGTATGGTATTTATACACATGGAAGGGAATGCTAAGAGTAAGAAGCGTAGGGGCGAACGTCCTAGGTACGTAGTTTCTGTGGCAGGTATGTATAGTAGCGACAACCGAAAGAAAAGGCTGGCAAGGATAAATTTTGCATGCAAACAATGGCAACTTTATCTTTTCCAGCCTTCTGTTTCGGTTGCCTCAGCTATTTGGTTCAGCCGTTTTTAGGCTCTTAACTTTAAAAATTTCTGACATAGGTCCAGTAGTCAATTTATTGTGGATAACTGGTTAGCCTAATTAGAACTAAAAAACAATACAGACCTGCCCAGTCGCATTTGTAGTCGTATTATATTTTTTAAAAGAAAATCGGTTCTAACCTGTGACCTGTAGTGTACGGCCAACGGACGGACGGACGGACGGACGGACATGACCATTACAATAGATGCTTAAGCTCAGCATCTAAAAAGGGTATAGTAATATCAGCTGTGATTTGGATGAGATGTACATTACAAGCATAGTCCCGTTCAAGTATGTAAGAAAAAGGTAACCCAGCCGAGAATAAGATAAAGCTTTACCACTAATAAAATGTTGACCTAGGCAAGCCTGTGATCAAAACTAAACCCAGGCAAGTCTTTTATCCAAATTTAACCCAAGCATGCATTTAACAAAAACGGAAACGTGGTATTGGCTGTGGCTATAATGTAATCCGCGCAAGCATGTGTCCAAAGCTTAAACCAAATATAACAGTATAAAAGGGGTTTTTAAGTCGACGGTAATGGTATTCAGCAGTAGATCCATCTTGTAACTGGTAACGCTGAAACCAACCTTTTATGGGAAGCAGGTGTTTACGGAAATAGAGAGCAATGATCACAGCAAGCATAATCACTGAAAATCATGTGAGAAAACCTTACCCCAGCCAAGGTCTGTGGTAAAATTTTAACCCAACTAATGCTGTAGTAGCATTTTAACCCAGCCAAATCTGTAGTAAAATTTTAACCCACCCAATACTGTAGTAAAATTTTAACACACCCAATACTGTAGTAAAAGTTAAACCCACACAATACTGTAATAAAATTTCAACCCAGCCAATAAAGTGGTAAAAGTTTGACCCAGACAATACTGTCGTAAATGTTTAACCCAGGGAATACTGTCGTAAAATTTTAACCTAAACAATACTGTGGTAAAATTTTAATTCAGAGAATACCGTGGTAAAATTTTAACTCAGCTTATACTGGTAAAATTTTAATCCAGCTAATACTGTGCTAAAAGTTTAACCTACCCATTACTGTAGTAAAATTTTAATCCACCTAACACTATAGTAAAATCTTGACACGGGCAAGTCTGTTGTCAAAATTTAACCCAGGCAAGCATTTCGGCGAAGCTCAAGTTGAATAGATCACAATCAATGCAAAATTGTGTTTAGTGTAACAACTAAAAGTGAGGATTACATACTAGATTTACGAGAAATTCAGATTCTATAGTGTAACCCGGGCAAGGCCCTGGTCAAAAGTTACAACTTGCACGCCTATGAAAACAACTAATCCCTTAATCTGAGCAGTTATCTGGTCAAAACTTACCACGAAGTCTATTTGACCACAATCAATGCAACATTTTATTTAATGTAACAGCTAAACTTGAAAAACATAATATATTAATTTTTGTTAATTGCAACCCATCGGGTTGCTAACCTGCTAGTAATTTATAACGCATGTGAGTATAGTAACGTTTTACAGCATATTATTGCCCAAGTGCCGTAAAATTACTTTTATGACCTAGATTTTGGAAATCTAAACAAGGAAATAATTTCAAACCAACTAACTAACTATTACCTTGCCAGATTTAATGGTCACTTCCATATACAATAATACAGCTACATAAACCTGCAAAATACCGTACGGTAGGGAATGATGCTCTTTATTAGTCGCATTTATGTTTTGACATTAATGCTTAATATATGAACTGTATATTTAAAAAAACGACAGAAACTGAAGTATTTTTGCCTTTTTAGCTATAAGTATAAAGTGAAACAGCTTAGCGCTGTTTAATTTTTCACCTCCATGAAATTATTTTAGATTGCTGTAAAGCTGGTAGTTTGCAGATGATTGAAATGATTCATTGTATTTTTAGGTTTGGTGGTTTTTCTACTAGTAAAATAAAATGATAGTTAAGTGTAAAAGCTGGGTGTGTAATAAAAGTGCAAAGTAAATGGACAGAGTTTGTGGATGACTAGTAAAACTATTGAGATCCTTTTATTAAGCAAAAGATAAGTGTACAAGATTTGAACGTCTAACGTAGAGTGAAATTATCTCTAATTTGGTTTTGCTGATTTCACCTCGGTCTCCCAATCCACCGATGTATTCATCAGCTTAAAATACAATCTACAACCTAATGCAATATCCGCAATTGCGTAACCTACGGATAGTTTACAAAACTATGTACAACATCTATTTACGCTTCTGAGCCGTTTAGAAGCATTGCATATTTGGTGGTTCCCCATTCCGTCATACGGAATACTTCTACATAACTTATTAGTCAATCATGATTTCATACACAACAATTCAATAATGTTAATTCGAGTATTTTTACATGTTAATTTCTATCAGTAATTATCATTTAACAATTTACACTCGTTTAAAAAGTATGAACTCATCGCGCTACTTATTTACTTTAACATAAACAGATTCCTGCACGTAATCAAGTAGTGAAAACGTACGCTTTTCTATCCATTTGACCTCCCCTTGACCCCATGACCCCAAAGGTCATGACCCCGTGACCCAATGACCTCATCCCCCTAACCTAACACCCAATGAACTCCCCAAAGGCCATCTAAGGGTCATCCTCCATAAACGTAACAGTATACCGCAATAATGTCGCTGGGGTCACCCCCCGTAAACGTAGCAGTATGACGCTGCCATTGCCCCGCCCCCTTTCACTATACCGCCACTTTACTGGTCAAGTGCATCGCAATTGTACCCGCCCATTATCTCCTACAGTACAGTCAAAGTGTACGGCCACTATGACGCCATTGTCCCGCCCCTGTCCATTAAACCGCCACTGTACCGCCGCTGTACCCGCCCATTAACCCGCCACTGTACCGTCAATCTATATCCCCACAGTACCCCCAAAGTATATCGCCACAGTCACGCCACTGTCATGAGCCCCTTTCCTACCACGTGATTGGACGGCGCTATTGACCCGTACCCGCCCCTGCCTAATAACCCGTACACGTCACAGGGTCAATAAAGTGTTAGTCACTCGGACGTGCCCATTGCTGTTATAATTCATTATGTATAACGTATATTCACTGCATAAGAGCCTTTTATAATCCAATTTAAAAATAAATTTTGAATTAAAATTATTTTTAGATATGCAAAATATGTTATATAGTTTACAGTTTATACGCATTTACGTAATAATAATAATAATAGTTACATCGGTCAAAGTTACTATTAAAATAATAAAAAACAATAGGAATAAAAATATTAAAATTGACATAGATGCAGCACATCCTGCAACGTAAATACCAATATTAATGAATGTCTTATATTTAATACGTAAACTTGTATGTACAGCACACTTGTACATTTAGTATTGCCACAGATTAGAATGACAACAAGTAGCGTAAAATATGCACAACTAAGAAAAGAAACATTTATGTAATTGCTTTACTTACCTATAGCTCCATCACCATTTGATGTATATAAAAATACATATAAAACTCTACATATTAAATAGGAAATGCTCTGTTTACACGTATAAAGGCACATTTTTTGCTACTGCTCATTAGTATTCTATTTACTACGCAGCGCATTGCGAAGAACAATCACATGTCCACATACAGTCTATGATGCATAACTACTTTCTAGCACTTTTTGCTCCCTGCAAATAATTTATGCAAAAAAGTGGTACTCATTTAAACACCTTACACAAAGCACTAATCCATGCACTGATGTACTTTTTTGCACTTTACCTACGCAGTACTTTACAAGTATTTTATACAATATTTTCAATCTCACATCCTGGTCATTAGGTAATACATGTAAAAAATGCATACAATTGCTGAAAATAATTAATTTTTGCACACGTACCTCTGCTTACCTAATAATATCACGTACTTTTTTGCGCTTTTACGTTCAAAAACCTGACTTGTATATAAAATCGTCCTTCTGGAGATTTTTTATTCCTAAATCAAAACTTCTATATAAACAAATCGTAGTTTTGGACAAATCAGCACTGCTCACAAAGCTTTGCTTGTACCCTGTCATTTTTCGTAGAGCTCCAACGTCTCCACGTAGTTATGCCATAGCCAGGCGGTCAACATGTGACTATAGTGTCCTGACGAGGAGTGGTTAATATGACTGGAGGGTTGTCGGACATTTTCTCCTTCGAAACTTTTTTACCCAGAGACTTAATTTTTTTTCTGGAATTGTACCTAATGACTTTAAACATTGACTTTGGAGGGTTGTCGGAAATTTTCTTTTAAAAATGTTTAACAATATTTTTATGAATAATATTTTGACATTTTGTTTAACTTCAATTACCAGAATGAAATTATTGCTATTTGCTATTTGTTACAATGTTGCTAGACTGTTGATGAAATATGAAATTAATGTTTCTTTAATTGTTGTTTTTGTGAAGTTACGTCATGTATAATTTTAAAATATAATTACATAAAAATTAATTTACAAAAACTATGTTTTTACAGTGTGAATTTAATGAAAACAGTCTATTCATTGCATAGCGCTGCAAAATAATGATGCTACAATATTTGAGAAATAATTATTCATTTTAACATGATTGATTCAAGTTGTAAACACAAAATATTACATTCTACTTGAAAACTTTAATCATCTTTAACTTTTTCAAAGTATTCAACTAATTTTTCAAATCAAGCCTTAGGGAAAGATAAAACTGGTCCTGGCCAGTTGCCATACTTTTCCTCCATCATTTTTGTTGATTCGTTATTTAGATACAGCACATAGTTACTGTATCTACCGTCGTAAACTAGTCTGACTCGTACAGATTGCAGAACTAGATCAGGCTTCCCCCAAAAAATACGCTCATCTTCGCTATCGATAATTTCCATCACATCCTTCTTTGGACGACCTGCGAAAAAAGGAATAAACTTGCCTTTGGGGTCAGGTTTGTGTTGTTCTATCTGTCCAAGTATGTTTTGAATAAATTCCAGCAGCTTTTCACAATCGTAGCAAGATACACCAACTTTAGTTGGCTTAGCATTATCGCCATTAGATCGAACTAAATGATAAATGTTTGACTCAAATTCAGGGTCCCAATGAGCGCGAGCCATTATTGCTTTGCTTATATGTTTTGCAGCGGGGTTGCAGAACTATTTCCATGAGGCTGAAGTCACGTCTGTTAGAGCCTATATGTGTTGACGTTTTATTTCCATCGATCCATAGTTGGAAAGAGTTTTCTGTTCAGGTTTGAATGCAGAGCTCAAGGTCCGCTTTTCGGTAAAATATAAAAAGAATAAAAGTTTTAGTTTTTAATTAAAATTTGATTTTAACTTTGTAAAAACAACTCTGAAACTTTTAAAAGTGACTTATCAGAATGATTTTGAGATTTCATTTTGGGTTGGATGACTAAAGCAACTTTATGTTTGAATATGATGGTAGAATGAGAATAGGTTGTCTCTTTTATACTCTCCTGAAATTCAAAAAAGTCAAATACACATCTTGCTAGATCAGGATGAAGTAACCAAGGTTCAATAAAACGTTTGAACATTACCTTGTGGTTCTTTGGGATTTTTCATTTTGTTTTAAGTTATTTCTTTTACGTTGTACCCTATTTAATTACTTGCAAGTTAAATTATTCGATGACGTTCGTATTTTTTCAAATGCTGTCCAATGAGGAATATTTTTAGTTAGAGTTGGTAACTATTCTTGCTTTTTATCTGGTTGATCAATAAACGCGAGTTGTTGATGTACATTAGTTGCTTTAGGTAGTTGGTTTTGCAAGGCACCAGACGTAATAGGCGTTGTCTCCTGAGAATCAACTTCAGAATTATTAATTGAATAGGGCGGTGCTACTTTAGGTTGAAAATAGACAAATGGCAAAGTATTTTCTTGAAGGTTATAGTTTTTGCTGTCTTTGACCATGAATATATCTATTAGTGTTTCGTACAACTAACTCGGTTCAATAATTCTCATCACTTCTGCCATTGTTGAGCCCAACACAAATACGTTCTAAATTAACAATTTCAAAAAATACTGTAGCAAGCAGACGTTGTATTAGAGCTGCACTTTTTATACAAATGACTTGGATGTTTTCAAGAAACGTATTTTCATTGTCTTTGCATGCAGATGAGCACTTTTTAGTAAACGTATTAATTTTGTTTACCTCGGATTTGTTGAGCTTGCAATTAAATATATCAACGTTTGATGCGCATTCAGCTATTGCTAAAAGTTGATCCAACGTAGCTTTAAGTATACAATTAACGTAACGTTTGGCTTTTTTAAATTTATTCACTTCAGATGGAATTAATTTAAGCAAAAAATCCTGTTCTTGTTCTAATCTAGTATTTATTTTAATGGAATATAAATTAGACAATTTAATTGATTGGGATATAAATTTGATCGCACCCAGTACTTAGCGTTCGTGCTCTTCGGATGCATGTCCAAGAAGAGATAACCGTGTTTAAAAAAAAGACTGCGTTAATATAGGCTTCTTTTAAAAAATTGACTTCTCCTGGACACACCTGTCGCCCAAGATTTGTTATAACTTATCTATCGCGTCGAAAATAAAATATAACTAGATATTGCGTGGATAAATTAACGTCACGCAACCCTGTTTTTAAAGCATTGTGCATAAGTAGTATCATTGAAACTCCTCTATGATGGCAGTAGTTTGTAAAATTTTTAGTTAGTGATAAATTTTTAGGACTGCCTTTTTTAAAAATAATATCTAACTGATTATCTACAATAACAAGAATTGGAGAGTCTTTATGTTTTTTATTATCATTTATATCATTAGAAAAAATAACGTCAGGATCTTGTTTCTAAGTTTCATAAAACTCATCTTGAAAGTCGCAGTAAATATATTATACTTTTTGAATTGGATCATCTATTATAACTTTTCTATTTAATAATAATTTAAGTACAAAATACGTATTTTCTGCTAATGATGGACCATTTATGTTCATTATAAATGGGGCCTTTAACTTAAAATCTACAAAATCACTATTTGATTGCGAGTGATAATTCATGATGTTCACGTATGCAGTAACAAATATAAACTAAACGTTTTTTGAATTTTTTCTATGGTTTTATGAAAACATTAATTAAGCTATAGTACATCATTTCATATTTTTGCAACATTGATTTATTTTACTGTCTACATCATAAATTTTGTACGGATCAAAATTGCAAATGAAATTTAAAAATTTAACAACAACGCGATCATTTGATCGTCTATTTGACGTAAACTGGCTTACAAACTCATCAAACAAAATTCCAATTGCCATAGAGTAAAGAAAATACGCGCAATATTGACCAAATACAATTGAATTTGACGATTGTATTGGTGACCAACTCTTATAACTAATTTTTGCTGGAGGACCTGGAATATTTTTGTACATTTCCCAAATATGTCCAAATGAGTCAAAATAGTAGCATTTTCTTGCTGATATAACCCAAACACAGATCTAATGAGACCCTGGACTGTTATGGTTATCCAAAATAGTTACAACTCCAAATGGAAATTCATTATATTTGAGAGAGGGTGACAGAGTGTCAGCTGCTGTAACGTAGACTGGTACTTTAATTTTTGAGCAAGAAAATAAAATACGAAATGCTTCAGTTAACAAAGGAGTATTCATGATGACTTGGGTTTTACTGATCACTTAACGTAACTCGTTTAAGTTTATCAATCTGAATTAACGATTGGTAGTCACAGTAAAAAATTACGTTGATTGCCTCGTCCAAGGGTGCTTGAAACCATATTCCAAGTTTAATTGGTCCGGATCGGTTAACTACTAGACTGTTTGTATTGTTAGGGAGCAACTAAAACGTTGTTAAGACATTACCTGCAAGCATATATAATAATACAAAATAATAAATATTTGTCTTGAAACTATAAAAATAAAATGTTATACCATTTAAAGTACAAGGCTTACCATTTGTGTAATTATTTCTTGTGACCCCGTTTCCTAATGCCTGCAAAGAAGCTGCACTTTGTGTTGTTCAAAGTTTTCAAGCTGAATGATATATTTTTAAATTCTACAGATTCTCCGTTCCAAGTTAATGATAATTCAATTAAGTCTTTATGCAGAAAGTTAAACGGACTATTATCAATTTTTCCATTGTAGGCTGCGCTTGATACAAATCCTACTGTAATCATTTTAGGTACTTTTGTCTGTATAATTGCATCAGTCATATTGCTAGTTATTCCCTGAGATAACGTATACGTTTCGATTGCCATATCATTTCAGGGAAATAAATACTTTTTACCCTCGCCAATTAAACGTTTGTGCTCATCAACAATAGTCGATGACACAAATTTACGACGAACATAGAGTATAGCTTCGTTAATATCATTTGAAAATGGAACTCCATTAACACTTGGTTTAGTAGTTGTTGCTGACGTCAAGCAAAATTCTGGTAAAGCTCGTCGCAATACAAGTTTGACTTTACACCCTGGAGGAATAAATCTTGTTTAGTTAAACAGATTTGTTACAAGCCTACACAGCATAGAAAATTGCTTAGATTCTGTAACCATATCAAAACGTTTTTTGAATCCTGCGTTTTCATCCTTGATAAATTTGTCTTGTACAGTGTCAGGATAATAGCCTTTATCAAGCAGCAAATCATTTCTTGCTTCACGACTTGTTGAAATTAATCGTTGAATATATGCAAGGTATCCGTATTGGTTGTTGGCATCAAAAACCTTAATGTCGTTTAGATATAATTCAACATTATTAAACATTGCATGAAAAAATAAGTTACAGGAACTAACGACATCAGTAGCAGAAAGCACACTGCCGTCTTGATTGCAAACTCTGGAATTTAGGTACAGCAGTATATCGCTGGGATCAACATGATTTAACGTGTCAAATTCAAATTCCAGCGGGTTCCAATTATCTCAAAGAGGTGGTTTTGAGAATTGTTAAATATACTTGCCCCAGAAACACATGTTATTATGAGAAAAAGCCTAACATTAATTACAAAACGTATTAAGATTATCTGGCGATTGTACCTTTGCTAAGTTGTGACGTATCAGTTGGTTGAAGGTAGAACGAGTTGAGGTTAGAAACAAGAGATTTCGCAGACCCCTTGTAAGCCGTTGGCACGTCTTCAAATAACAATTGTCCTTCTGTATTCTCGTTTACTTGAAAAATATTATTTTTCACGATTATTTGAACGTTTAGAGGACTTTTTACACCCAGCTTGTACTTGCTTAGAGTTAAAAACACGTTTACGACCTCTCCCGGTCTTGAGATCCCGTTTTATACTCTTTTTGTTGGTAGACGTTTTGCATCTAGACCCACCCGATTGTAATCGTTTGAGTTAAAGAAACTGTAATTTTAAAGTAGAACGTTTTCCAGTTCCAGATTAAAATTTTCCGCCAACTTGTCGTTTTTTAGCGGATGATTTGCGGATTCGTTTCAGAGCGTCTACTGAAGATACAGAGTAGGATATTTTACTAAAATTAAATAGAATTAAAACCCTAGTTGAACCATCATCAAAATCCTTAGCACTTTTTATTGTTTTATTATTACTATTGGAGTTTAAATTTGTATTTGAAGGTTCTAAAATACACGTATTCTGATCACAAAATATATCACGCATTACTTTAGTATAGCTTTAATGTGTAGTTGAATAATTGTTTGACTGTTTGATTTTAATTTAGTGGACGTGCATATTCGTCAACCAAAAAAACCTAATCTCTTGGATATGGTTTCGCGATAACGGTAGATATACAACTTTAGAAAAATCAACGCGGGTTTCGCTTAAATAGTTTTCACTTCAATCGCAATCCCGTAAAACTAGTAAAAAGTTTGAGGAATAAAATTGATTATTAATTAGATCTGTCAAAACTAGCAATCGTTTTGGATGAACATTTGTTGTATGGACAATTTGATCTTGACTACTTTCAGTGTATTCTACTTCTTTGCTTTGCGCAAAAGCAGTTGCATTTCCATTGCAATTCGAGTTGTGTGAGTAAATTCAGTAGCTTCAGATATACTTAAGTATCTTGAAAGTGAGGGCGGAAGTTTAATTTAAATATTAGCTCTTAAGTTGTTAAGAAACAAATAGCTATCATCATAATCAAATCGAATTTCAGTGTCAGAAAATACTTGATTTTGTAATAACTCATTAATCATATTAAGAACGTCACTAACGTTTATTCAAATAGGTTCATTCAGGCTAACCTTGTAGCAATTTGCAAATCCAAATCGAAGGTACACGTGTTCTTTATCGTTAATTTTTTCATACTCTAATTGATTAAATGTCGTATCTGACTTGTACGTCCCTGGAAAAAACTTTTCTCGAGACAATCCTAGACAGTTATTATGCTTTTGACTAAACCGTACATACGAATTTGGATTAGAATCTTTAAATTCAAATTAAAATTTGTTTTCACCATCCCAGGAAATTTCCAATTTTTTAGCTATATTTTGAATTCTACAGACTAAATCACTATAGTATTTTTTATAGTCACTGTGTCCTAGGTTGGTTACATCTTTTAATATTGGCACTATGCCCCTAAATGTTTGGATTATTTCAAGCAAATTTTCTTCGTTTTCCCATTCTTCGTATTTAACTTTATACTTTGTACCATTTGGTATTTCGTCAAACATTGTTTTTCTTGCTAAATTTATGCGTAATATCCTGATGGAAATATGGTTCGAGTAAAGCCTAAAATAATTGCCAGTATTGTTGATATTACAACGTGTTGTTTACTTTTTGTAGAATTATTGTGAATTGTAAGATTTAAAGTTAAAGGGTCATCTTTGACAGGTAGTATTAAAAATTTGAAAGGGATTCCAACCTTTTTAAAAAGATCAGTAGCGTCCGATATCCAATCAGGTAGTGGTATTGAATCCTTTTTTTCTAGATAAAATGTGGTAAATTCAAACAGTTTTAATTTGGGAAACAATGGCAATACTGGTGCTAAAATACTTGTTGTCGAATTTTCAATTGGAAAATCAATTACCTCGAGACCTTGGCTGTCTGGTTGTGTTGTTACAGTAGGAGTTTCTGCGTTATACAAAATACCTAGCATATCCACTTCATATTGATTAGGCTCAAACTCAAGTCCGGGGGCTGGTAGTTTACACACAAAGTTTGAACTTGTATTTTGCGGGGCTTGTAAAATGTTCAATCTGCCTCCCACACTTCGGTAATCCATAATGATTGGATAGTTCTGCGTAAAAAGTTTTTTCTTGCACTTTGGTGTAATAAAAATAAATCTAATTTGTTTAATTTTGCTACAACGTTTGATTTGTCTGCCCATTTTTTGCGATTTGTTAAACACCCGTCTGAACCCAAAAAAGACCCCAAGAAACGCTGATTTAAATATAATTGCATAATTCCGTTGCCTTTTTTCTTTCTTATTGGGTTATTCAATGCCATAATGTATGTTTGCTTTACGAAATGCAGATAAATAATTAGACAAATGGTAAAAAACATAGGGGTTTTATACGTTTTTAGGTTCTTTTCAAGGATATCTGTATATTTATTTATTAATTGCATTAAATAATAATTCTACATTTCCACAAACCAATCACCATATATAGTATTATAAGGTTTACAATTTAAATTCATTAAACATACAGAATCAATTAAGTATTATTTACAAGATTTGCAATCAAATTTAACATGATATACATGCACATTTGTTTAGCATCGTTAAAATATGTCATTTCTAATTTTAACAGAGTTTTAAACGCTTTTACTGCGTCCTTATCAACATTTTTTAAATGTCCAGGGTTTGAAAGAAAAATTGATGGGAAATGAAGCACATGATTTTTCATTAGAGGAAAATCTTTATTATTAATTAATTTTAAAAGAATGTCAGGATATTTTTTGAAAAAGAATTCAACCGGTATATAGAAAGTTCAAGATCGAATGCTCATTCCAAGCAAATCGTCTTGTATCCTTGGCGGCATAACTAACATCGCCTTCTTCTGGTTAAAAAAATGAGTTTACTCTTCTCTAGCGCAGAGATTCCTTCGTACAATTGTTTTTGAGTTTTTCGGTCCTTGGTTGCGTAGAATAAAACCTCAATCATGAACGTTGGAATGTCGTCATCAGTTTTAACGTGAATCACTGATCAAACGATTAGTAAACGTTTTGTGCTTCTTTAATTGTTTTGACTTTGGGGTCTCGAGTAAGCACAACAGGTTTGAACATGCTGTAATCTAATATTAATGGCAGCTGTCCAGGATCACCAACAAGAATCAAGTGGATATTTAAAAATAAAAAGTTGTTCTTCATTGGCTGTGATTTTTGAGTGAATCAGTCTAGTAGATCAAAAACTCTCAGCCCAAACACATCATATTTTTCAATTACTAAACGTTGGATTTTATTGTAGTTGTTTAGTTCACTTTGGGTTTGAAGTCTGTTTTTTATATTAAAGTAGATTGTACTAGAAATAAACTGATACAATAAATGAATGGTCTGACCACCAGCATAAAACGCTGCTTAACCAGTCAGACTGAGAACATGATATGTAAACTTTAAAGTTTTTTTAGCATAGTTGTGCAACGTATATTTTAAATGTTCAAGAATGCTGGTTTTTCCAACTCCACCTTCTCCGGCTATAATCATTTGAAGTAGTGTTTGAATGTCACGACCTTTAGAAAGTTCTAATGTACTTTTTACAGTTTGCACAATCTGCTTTTGAGTTTCATTTCAATTTGCAGCTTTTGCAATCCTAAAATTAAATATAAGTTTGAATTGCCAGTGATTGCTCACAATAGTTCAGGCTTTGATCTTCATTTTATCACAAGATGCTTGGATTCAAAGTTAATTAACACAAAGGATGTATAAGTAATTGCAAAAACAGGAGAAAAGTTTATTAAAATAAAAGTCACGTCCAAAAATAGTATTGCAAGCAATGATAAAAAACAATTTTTTAATGCTAAAGTTAGGTTTATTGACTTATGTCAATTTCCTAATACTAGTCTATCTAATCTAGTTTCAAAACTTTAAAAAGAAAATAATAAGTATTTTCGTTTGATTGATGATTGTATAAACGAAATGATACCTTATTCAGCTAATACTTTGAACCCTGAATCGCGAAATTTGCTTTTAAGGAAGATTAATTTACTGTACAAGTTTTTATCTGGTCCAGAAGTGCTAGCTGACAATGTGCCGATGCCAAGTAGAGAATATTTTGATAATGAGTTAGCTAATACAAAACTTACTGATGATGAGTGGAATTCGGTTTTAGAAACCTGTGAAAGATTCAATATTACAAGTTTCAAAAGCTATTTAAGTCTTTACAATATGTTGGATGTTGTTTTATTAGCCGTTGTTTAGTAAAATTATAAAAAAGAGGGAATGGAAACGTACTAAATTGAACCTACTTATTGTCCTACAATTTCATCGTACAGTTGGCAGTGTATGGTAAACTCTACGGGTATTGTTGTTGATTAAATTAGGGATGATCGTATGTTAAAAATGGTACGAGACAGTATTAGAAGAAGCATTACATATGGAGCGGCAAAAGTAGTTACTGCTAATAAAAAACGTATGTTTAATTATGATCCAAAAATTAAACGAACTCAAATTGCCTACTTTGATCTTAACGCTCTTTATGCAGACTCATTATGCGAAAAATACCCTCAAGGAGATTTTGAAAATATTGAGGGTAAAGAGCTTGTTCATATTGACTGGTCAAATCCTGTCTTAGAAACTAATACTAGTTACGTTCTCAGAGTAGATCTTAAATATCTAGATTCCATTCACGACAAAACTCAGGAAGTACCCCTGGCGCCTAAAAAATTAAAATAACGTACGATGAACTATCTCACAAGCAACGTAAGCAAACGCAAGATTATACCTAAGTTTCTATAGGATTTCTTATAAAACCACGACTGTTGTTAAAATGCTATGATAAAAAAGAATATGTTGTGCATTACACAACTTTGCAATATTATTTGTCACAGAGAATGGTACTTAAAAAGGTTCATTCAGCAATAAAATTTACTGAAAGTTATTTATTTGAATCTTACATTTTAGCAAATCTAGAACTTCGTAGATCAGCAACAAGCTCTTTTGGCAAAGACTTTTTTAAACTTTCAAATAATGTTATATATAGCAAAACTTTGCAAAGTCCCTTTGGACGAATTGTGATTAAGTTTTTGAGTTCTTGCTTAGAAACTACTAAATTAATATCTTTTTCTTTATTTAAGGACTTTAAAGAATAAGTCCTACCTTAACTATGATTTATTGAAAACCTAAAAATGTTGAATTAGATTGTATTATGATTGCAGGATTAACTTGTTTAGAAATAAGTTAGACAAAATACTACACCCGATTTTACCGATTTTAATCTAACCTGCATTTTTTGTGACACAGACAGTGCCATTGTGTTTTTTAATGACCCAGAGAATGATATTCTTCAAAAACTTGTTCAAAATTATGAGATATTTGACTTTAGTAAAATACCTGCAAGTCACGAAGTTTTTGTTAAATATCCAAGTGTTCCAAACTTGCAAACACGATCAGCTGGCGATCGTGGTTTATGGAAAATCGAAAGTTTAGATATAGCAGAAGCTGTAATTCTTAAAGCTAAACAATATTATCTTTTAAATTATGATGATAAATGGGATATAAAATGCAAGGGTACTCCTAAGACCACCTTGAAGCAATGTACTCATCAGGAGATGAAGGACGTGGTATTGCAGAATAAAGTAGTAAGTAAGAATAGTAGAAGAGAATGTAGAAAAGCCATTGCTGAATCATACAGTCCACCCTCCTCATCCACAGAGGAAGAATATGCAGTCAATAGTAGCCCTGAAGAAACACAAGCGCGGCAGAAGGTGAAGGACAAAATGGCAGAATTTCAAAATGCGTTCACACCTATGATTAGTAGTGAATTCACAATAAATGAATTTTCTTGAAATGTCGACAAATTCTCGTTGTATCTTGTGAAGTCAATGAAAATTTGGCCAGGACCTAAGCACTCAAACACAAAATTTGTACAAGCTAGAAATCGTCAAGAAACATTTTTACAAAGTGAAGCTAAGTATAGCTCCACTTTAAATCCTCAAAGGGCGTCACAGCGGGATCGTCAAAGACGTAAAGCAAAATATAGTTTTGAATTATTGCAGCATCTATTCCATTATTCTCGAAAGAAAGCAGTTCGAATATTGATGAAGTCCACTTTTGCTACCGATAGTTGTTTAATCCCACTATATGATCTAGAATCCTCTTACCACAATAAATGGGGAACGCCAAACAATCTAAAATTAGAAGATTATGGGTCAAAATTAAATAACGAGGACCAAGACACATTGGATGACGGATAAAAAATTATTAACCAGTACTTGTGGCCAACGCTCATCTATCCACTACAAAATGCGCCCCTAAATAAATTGTCCTCTAAATTTCTCCTGGATCTGGACAAGCTAGTAAAGAGCTCCGTCAAAGAATTATTGGCCTTCCAGCGGACACTCCGGATGCAATGTTCTATTCCTCCAAAAGTCATCGGGGTATTTAAATTGTACGGTCAACTTGGGAGGCTTTCATTCATATAACATATGTTTCACCTTGTTAAACTCTAAGGACCAATTCGTTCCCTACATTCGGAATATGGAAGATGAAATGAGCCAGTGCATCAAGGCTTTGAAACTGGAGGAAGCAGCAGTAAATGATATGGTCTCAGCACGGCCTAAAACAAAACCTAGCTAAATCCTAAGAAACGGCCTACGTGACCTAGAATACGTTAAATGGTGCGCACTGCCCTAAAAAGGAATGGGAGTTCAAATGTTCTAAGAATATTCAATGGGGAATAGAATCATTATGGATAAAGAAGGTCTCACGTCCTTAGAGTGGGTCTCAATTTTAAAAATGTCAGCTAATGTCTACCCGGTGAAATCAGTCCCCGGTCGCTGCCTTGGTGAGCCTTGTTGTCGTCATTGCAACAATAGAGAAACCCTTAGTCATGTCCTTGGTAGCTGCCGGAGAGGAGATGTACTCCGAAACACAAGACATCACAAAATTCGTACAATAATTGCGAAGAATTTGCGCAAAGCTTACTTCGGTGCAAAGAGATTCTGGAAGGTTTATAAGGAAGTCACTTGCACAGCAACTAGTCAAAGAGTTGACATGATCTGCTATGACCAACAGTCAAAAATTGGTCATATAATTTATCCTACCGTGAAGTTCGAAAAAAATACAGAGCAAGCGAACGAAGTTAATCAAGAAAAACAGACAATATACAATCCATGCATCCCATATTTTCAAGAGCGGTATGGTCAGGAAAAAGAAAAAGTGATTGGTGTTCTTATTGGAGCCAGAAGAACCATCACCAATTTCTTCTTAGACTTTAGGAAACGATTTATACTACCATATGCCATGGTAAAAAAAGTTTTTCTGGCAGCGGTTCGCGGGTCGCACAGAATCGCGCACCACCACTTATATTCGATTACCCCTACCTTAATACTACAAATTCATTATTAATTAAAATAAATATACTAAATATGAACCCTGTAATATCATTTAAAAATTGTATTGTGTTTTTACTGTGTCGAGTTGGCAAGTACGATTGTGTATCAGTGTAAATAAAGGTTTACTCTCTCTCTATACGATCGTTTGATCACCAATTGTATTTAATTGATGTGAACTGAATTGCATTTCATGCGCTCGATGTAAACAGGGTATATTCAGATGGTGATGATATAAAATACAGTCTTCCATTTGGACATTACAAAGTAAGAGTGGGATAATAATGATCATATTGTAATTATTTTAAATATGTTTTTTGATGAATCATACGAATGTAAAAATGTATACGTATGCTAATCTTTAAATTCAATTTAATTAAAATAATAAAAGCCCATGATTATATGTGTCTATTGAACTATATTATTACTGTTAATACATATGCGCTGCATATACGTTATACATAATAAATCATAACAGCGATTGACACGTCGGTGTGACTGACACTTTATTGACCCTGTGACGTGTACATGTTATTAGGCAGGGGCGGGTACGGGTCCATGGCGCCGTCCAATCACGTAGTAAGAAAGGGGCTTATGACAGTGGCGTGACTGTGGCGATATACTTTGGGGGTACTGTGGGGGTAAATGGGCGGGTACAGTGGCGATATACATTGGCGGTACAGTGGCGGGTTAATGGACAGGGGCGGGACAATGGCGTCATAGTGGCCGTACACTGTGACTGTACTGTAGGAGATAATGGGCGGGTACAATTGCAATGCACTTGACCAGTACAGTGGCGGTATAGTGGAAGGGGGCGGGGAAATGGTGGCGTCATACTGCTACGTTTACGAGGGGTGACCCCAGCGACATTATTGCGGTATACTGTTACGTTTACGGGGGATGACCCTTAGATGGCCTTGGGGGAGTTCATTGGGTTTTGGGTTAGAGGGATGAGGTCATTGGGTCACGGGGGCATTACCTTTGGGGTCATGGGGTCAAGGGGAGGTCAAATGGATAGAAAAGCGTACGTTTTACACTACTAAATCATTTGAATAAATTCATACCAATAGATTTACACATACCTAATCGTCTTTTACAATTACCGTAATACTTCGATTAATTTTATCATTAAATTATTACTATTTCCTAGCAATGTACACATTGCTATACAATGTGTACAATTAAATCAATAAATTTCCATATATTACAAACGTTTAATTTCTATCTCTGCTCAACCTATTTAATAACAAATTCCCTTCTTTTAATCTATTTTTTTTCGAATTAACCTTCGGTTGGATCAAATGATCCCGAAAAAAATTTAAATAAAAGAATTTATGAATTCCTAATCCCCGCATAGTTCTACTACTTTAAAAATTATTATTAAATGTAACATTGTTATTGTAAATTTACCTATGTAAAACTATGTATTGTTTCCGAGCCTTTTAAGAGCAATGCATATTTTACATACTGAATTCTTACATACTATGCCTTTTTAAATCGCTTCAATCTCCCTAGCTAGTTACAGCTGGTACTTCTTTATCACTATCTGCCATAGTGACACTTCGTGTTGGTAGGTACGTCCGTGAGCCCGTTCGCCGCTGCGTCGCCAATGATGATTGAACCTTTTTATAAGATTTTCTGGTGATTTAAATTTTTCGTACCTCCATTAACTGTCAAAATTATATCTTGTTAATCGAGCTGCTTCCCACTGCTTCATGCCGATACAAATTTTTCATGTATTTGTGCTCTAATTTGTGGTATAAATCGTCTTTTGAAATCCTTTCTGCTCTTGCTCTTTCCCTTTGATTTTCAAATGGTTTTCTTTTCAAATTGTAAGTTGTACTTATACTCTAATGACTGGTTATAAGATACACATATAGCGATTAAAGAATCTTTTAACTCCAATTTTAATTACATAATATTTCTCTTACACAACTATTAATGAACCCAACTCGTTGCCTCTGTCCGTACTACTGAATTTTCTTATTGGCCCTGGCGCTGTAAACTTTATTATTAATAAACCAAAAAAACATGTTTACTAAACGCTTTGTAAATAACTTTGCTAATCTTCCTGGAACCGTCTGTTAATATAAATGTTCTGTTATTTATCAATTAAATAGTTCAAGTACCAACGACATCCGTTTCCAAAGTTATTTCTACTTAGACTTCAAAGGTTTATTACTGATATAGTTTAAAACAAGATATAATATACTTATAACTGTATCAAAAACAAAATTTGATTTTTATCAATTATTTGAGCTTATATGTTTTCTGTGCTGGTTACATCGCTGCTTGTGCAATTACCTGCCCACATCTATTATTAACCACTGCACCCTTAAAAATCGCCGCCGCTGAGCCTACTTGATTTGTGTAGATAAAACATTTGGTATTCTCCGTCCTTCGCTACTTGCACCTGGATCCTAATGAGCTGATGGCAGGTGCATGTCTTTGTATGGCTAAACTCTCGTAACTATGATGTTCTCCAAAGTCACAATCCACGGCCAACCTTCTGCACCTTGAGCTCTCAATATAGAATAGCCAAACAAAAATTAATTGAAATTAATTTATCTAGATTTTGCTGTGTTTTACGACTGCTGTTTCCCCGCAGTTGACAGTCCATTCTCCATTGAGTAATGCAATCCGGTCCCAGTCTTTTACCATTTTAATTACAGGGTAAGTTATTACAGCCCTGGAAATTGTGTCCTCTTGCGTTAGTGATGGTTGTAGACCCCGTGTTGCAGATGTTAATAGCATCTCGTACTTGACTCTGGATTTCAATTTGGCCTCCTTTTTTTCGTCGCTTGGCTCCTCCAAATTTGGTCTCTAGTTCCTATCATGCGTCTGTTGTTATCAGTTGTCCTTCCAAAGTTTTATTGCTATTCAGTTTTATTGTGGAGAGCTAGCTTTCAGCAATGTGTCTAAAATAAAAATTACATTCATAGCCTCCCTCTTGTTAGTGGCTCAAATTAATATTCATAATGCCTTTTAACTAATTATGTATTATTCACTTAAGCCTATCTTGCTTAGCCGCAGTTTTACACACAATTTCCATGGCAAAATAAAAGCTAAACTTTTTAAAGCCTGGAATGATACCAACTTTTAAGCTCGTTTGTAAAATTGGAATAAAATATTCTTTTTAACTGCTGTCATGGTAGTTTGGTTTTATCCATGTTAATTATATGCACCATACGTATTGTATGGCGGATACACATAGTTGCATTCCCATCCTATGCATGTATTGTGAACCATCTCACTGACTTCCTTTCTTTGCCTTGCTCAGTTGAGGACGCTTGACTGATTTTGGCAAGGTGAGCAAATCATTATAAAAAATCCTGTACGTCGCACTTCCATGCACGACGGCCTTTTGTTTTGCAGAACACAAAAGTCGTCACTATATACATTTTAATATTACATACTAGTTGATACTTCTTAATGTAACATACATGTATAATATTTTAAATAAAAGGGAAACTCTGTGCATTGTGGTACAGAGTCCAATACGCTGCATTACTGTTACGCTGTCCCACTTATTATTCACTCTCACTTCATCTGTGTCATCAGAAAATAGGACATGACACATTGGGGGCTCAGCCGGGATTATTCCAAACCTTTTCGTAAATTTTCATTCCTTTTATTAAATTCCCTACCTTTTGTTTAGTAATAAACTGTATCGTTTATTACACTCTTTTCAAAATTCTGTTACAATAGTCGCACGCGTTCGCGCCTCTGAGACTTTTTTAATTCTCGCCACGTATTAAACTTTTTAATGATAAAATTCATCCTTTTATTATTCCTTCGTATTATTCCATACACCATAATTCCCATGAATAAATTTCGCCTCACGACAACCGAAATCCAAGTAAACAAATTATCCCAACTACAGAAACAGTTAAAAATAGTTAAGGAAAACGATCAAAAATATTTCGATCAACAGATAAAGATATACACAGGAGCTCGAGTAATTAAAGCTGGAGCCACAGAATATGCTGGATCACTACGTACATGGCAAGAAGTACAAGACTTATATAATCAACAAACTGACGACCTATTAGCTCTCCTTCAAACTAAAGCAGACAAATTACCAAAAAAGAAAATATCCTCAGTGCAACGATTATTTGAAGAGTTTTACTCATTACTCCTTAACAGTAATTACAAACTTCTAAAACGACTACCATTAGACGATTACCAGAAAACATCTCCTACCCAATATTTAGAATTACCCGAACCAATCGTACCAAGTGTTGTTAGTGCACGTGAACCTCAACTTCTACCCTCAGCACCACCTGAATCAGCTTTTCTATCCAAAACGAAACAACCAGAAGTAGCTTCAACATCAAAGAAAACACAAGACGATTCTCAACAATCAGACGAATTTCACGATTCAGAAGCAAACGACGAAGAAGTATTTCAAGCATCCGAACAGCTATCAACTTCCCTTCTTAATATATCAATTAGAACAGTTACAGACAAACATCCACTTTTATCTGAATCACCGACATCACAATTATCACCAGATAATGAAACATTAGTTCCATTAGTTCCAATACTACCACCATTTCCTGACCTAGTTACTGAACCACCAAAACATTCCCAGCAACCACCTAACAATTTACCTCCTCCAGAAAATATTTCTCAAAACCCAGAAATTCCCAAAAATTCACAAAATTTAATTAATCCACCAGACCCTGCTGAAAATCTCGAAGATATCGACGATCCTGAAAATACAGACAATTTAGACAATCCTGATCCTGAAAACCCTGAAAATACATCAGAATTCATAATGTCATCATATAGTCTCCTTCCAAAATTATCCCTCGCCACCGATCCTCAAAATTTTATCGACCTGTTTACAACTTGGGTATCAACCGCTAATTTGGACACCGACAAGAAAAAGAAGCAACACTTTTCATTAGGACTAGACACCGACACTGGAAGATTTTGGTCAAGTTTACATCGCGGCGTCATTGATGATGACACAATGACATTCGACCAACTTAAAGAACTTTTCCAAGAAGAATTCTCTACCCACAGAGGTTTATCAAGACAAGACGTATTCGCATTAACACAGACCCCACAAGAATCAGCTTCCAGTTTTCTATTAAAAATTCGTTACTACATAGAAGCTCACTTAAAAGCTTTGGATGAGAAGAAAAAAGTTCAAATTGCAGTGGACAAACTACAAATCCCTATTCAAAATTTTATTAAGGCGCAGACACCACCTATTACTTGGAAAGCACTCACCACCTCGATTCGAAATTATGAAGCAGGCTCAACTACATTTAACCATGGAATTCTTGCACCAACTCCTTATATTAAACAAGAGGTAAATACTATTCAAAATTCTGAGATGCAGCTACTCGTTCATCAGATGACTGCACTCTCCACTGCAATTAATCAAATGAAAAATCAGCACAGTTTTCAAGGACAAATAAATAACAACAACAACCATAATTCAAGAGGACGTGGAAGAACAAGTTATAGAGGTACTTCAAACAACAATCGAAATTCTCCCAATCCACCCACTTGTTTTAATTGTCAACGACGTGGTCATCTCAAGTTTGAATGTAGATCCCCAGGCGAAGGAAAATTCAGAGGACAATCAAGATATCCCCAACAACGTAATAATCAAGTACGATACGCCCAACCAGTAAGAATGAATCAAGTAAGCACGGAAAACGACAACGGCCTGGCTCAACCTATGTATCTCCTTCCCAGCCAATAAGTCCACCCCTTATCCCTGTCCAACTCAACAACCTCAATTCTGACATCAGTGTAAAAGTTAAAATATTCAATATACCTACTTGTGCACAAATCGACTCTGGAGCTACAGTCTCCGTCATTAGCAAAAATCTCCTACCCAAAGATACCCCATTCAGAATCATCCAAAATCAAGTTATCTCCCTTATCGCATACGGCGGCACCAAAATACAAGACAACGGATTGCTCCTCGTTCCCCTAACCATAGGCTCCCTCACCATTCAATATCCTTTTCTCATAACCCATACGACTACTCCAAGAATTTTATTAGGTAATGACTTTCTCGAACATTTTCAGGTCGACGTAAGTCAGAAGAATAGAGAATTAAATTCATCCCACTTTGGTCCCGTTCCATTTTCTACTCCCCCCGCAAACATCTTAAAGAAGATTAGCATCCAGCCCCTAACAACGAAATGTAATACTATAGTGAACGAAGCAAGAAGACGAGTAATAAACACCACTAGGAAACTTTGGCCCGTACACCCAAAGGTATCCTCAACTACTCCTATATCTTCACCTTCCTCACGACAGCAATACATATATAATGTTCGCTTGGCCAGCAACATTATCATACCTGCTAGATGCAAAATCACCCTTCCCATCACCATAGACAAGGAATTCCATCAAGACGTCATGATGATTCCTTCCCCACGCGTTTACAACAATCATCGCCTCCTCCTCCCCAGAGCTCTCCTTTCCCGCACCTCTAACTACATCATTGCCACTAATCCCTTACCAACCCCAATTAACCTCCCTCAAAGAATGAAACTTGGCACAATGCAAGCCATCATACCTGGTCCCCTAAACATTGAAGCTTATCCCATACATAGCATTGAACAAACGAAGAAAAAGAAGATTGAAGAGTTCAAGCATATCGATATATCCACTACCTTACAAGAGGAAGAAAAGCAAAAAATCACAAGTCTCATCGAAGAATATACAGACATATTCTCATTTGATGGTAGCATGGGATTGACCGACTTAATAGAATTTGAAATTAACACAGGGAATACAGAACCTATTAAGCAACGACCGTACAGAACCTCAGACTTTCAAAACCAGATATTGAAAAAACACATAGACAAGTTACTCAAAGAAGACGTGATAGAACTATCCAATTCGCCTTGGAGCTCTCCTGTTGTGATAGTAAAGAAAAAACTCGACGCCAGTAACGAACAAGAATACAGAGTATGCATAGATATGCGTGGCGTTAACTCCGTCACAAAGTCTTTTGTATGGCCAATACCTCCAATTAATTCAATCCTCTCAAGACTAAAGAACATGAAATATTTTACTACATTGGATGCAGCTTCTGGTTTTCATCAAATCAAAATAAAAGACGAAGATAAAGAAAAGACAGCCTTCATATCCACCCATGGATTGTATCAATACAAAAGAATGTGTTTTGGGGCTAAGAACGCACCGTCTACCTTTTAACGATTAATAGATCTCATACTTGCCGAAGACAAGTATGAGATGGCAATGGGATATATTGATGACGTATTAATATATTCAGACAATTTTGAGAATCATCTACTACACTTAAGAAGAATATTTGAACGCTTCAGAAAAGCCAACATAAAACTCAAACCAAGTAAATGCAGATTCGCCTTTGAACAACTTTCAATTTTTGGTCACAATGTCTCCGCTGCCGGCATTACTCCCAACAATAAAAATGTAAAAGCAATTCTCAACCTACCTCCACCCACAAAAATAAAAGAGCTACAGTCAGTTCTCGCCTCCTTCAACTACTTTAGAAAATTCATACGTAATTTCAGTTCAAGAGTTACACCACTAAGAAGATTATTGCAAAAGGACGTACCGTATGTATGGACAGATGCATGCCAGAAATCATACGACGACTTGAAACATGCACTTACCACATCTCCAGTTTTAGCACATTTTGACTCATCACTACCTACAACTCTAATCACAGACGCATCTACTTCAGGACTTGGAGCAGTATTACTCCAACGACATAATGGACTGGACCGCCCAGTAGCGTACATAAGTCGCTCGCTAACACCTGCTGAAAGCAAATGGAATACTACTGAAATTGAAATGTTGGCTATGACCTGGTCAACCCACAAATTGAAGGAATATCTTATAGGTTTACCCTTTACTCTCAAGACCGACCATTGCAGTCTTTGCAGCTTACTCCGTTCTAGAAAAGTTGAAATGAGTCTAAAAATGACACGGTTAGTGCTCAAATTAACTGAATTTGACATAATTTCAATACAACACATAAAAGGCGCAACTAACCACACCCCGGATTTACTATCAAGACTTGGACGCACACCTGAACGCGCTTTAGTGAATATCTCCTCATTGCAACTTGACCACACCTATAATCAAGATAGCACTCCATGGATAGTAACCATCAAAAATAAGTTACGCACACACACGAACACTCCTAGAGAACAGAAAAAATATTTACTTGTGAACGAACAATTATTTCGAAAAAATTCCCGTGAAGGATCTGACTATCTTTACTGTGTACCTACAGTTGACGTGCCTACTCTTCTCACCTCCTTTCACGATGATCCTCTTTCTGGTCATTACGGAATGGAAAAAACTTACAAGAGGTTAAAATCACGCTATTATTAGCCTAATATGAAGCACGACGTTTACACCTACATACAAACTTGTGATAAGTGCCAGGGTAAGAAAACCCCAAAGCGAAAACCTTACGGACAGTTTACACATATTCCAATCCCACATCAACCTCGTCTTCATTGGCAAATAGACATGGTTGGTCCATTCCCACGCTCATCATCAGGCAAAGTTTACATACTTTCCGCTCAAGATTATCAGTCTAAATGGATCGAACTTCGTGCTGTCACCGATGGCACCGCAATTCAAGTAGCCAAATTTGTAATGGAGGATATCATATGCCGTCATGGTATCCCTGAAATCATTCAGACCGACCGCGGAACCAATTTTACGTCTTCCCTATTTGAAAACCTCAACCGTATGCTTGGGTCCAAACATCATCTATCCAGCGCCTACCGCCCACAGTCACAAGGCTCTTTAGAAAGAGCTCACGGTCCACTTAAAGCCGTACTTAGTATGTACGTCAATGTGACGCATCGAGATTGGGACACTTACATTCCCTTTGCTAAATTTGCTATGAATACTATTCAAAATTCTAATACAAAACTGTCTCCTTTCTATATCATGACTGGACGACATCCCCGCCTTCTATCAGAAGTCATGTTTCCCAAAATTGAAGACAATACAATTACCGACTACTATAAGCATTTCACTGATATCTATCAATCTGTACAAACTTATTTACGACAAGCTCAAGAAAAAGACAAACTATTGGTTTCTTCTCACTATTCTCCACACAGCTTTGAAATTAATGATTTGGTCCTCTATTATCATCCTCATCGTATTCCCGGCTTAACTCCTGCTCTACTTCGACCATGGGCAGGACCATATCGTATTATTGAAAAAATAACTGACGTCAATTATGTACTCCAACATACCTTAGACTCACGATTACAAGAACGCGTACATATATCTAAATTGAAACGATACTATCCTCGACAAAATACGCCTACTACTACTGTACCTACTGCTCATTCATCTTATTCCACTCCGTCGTCATCTACTGTTGTTTCACCTACTACACACGCTATCACTCACCCCATTCATACTGATTTACCAGCCCCTCGTCACCGTGGACGTCCTCGCAAGGATGCTGTTGCGCCCGTCATATTACCCTCTCTCATGCCTGCAGACGATGAACGTCTCCCACAATACAATCTACGCAGTCGCCTTATTTGATTTTTTGATTTTTAATTTTAGCTGTAATATTTTTGCATTTATTTTACATATTTTGATTTTGTGTCTATATACTTACTACATTTTTTTTAATAGGAAATGGATAATAGGAAATTTTTAATTATGTTGCACTTAATTAGCGGAGCCGGTGGTTTGGTGGCTGACCCTTGCCGTTGAAATTGGCTTGAGAAATAGTCCGTTAACGACCACCACATGCTGTGTCACGACCCTTGAAATACAATTCGTATTCAAACATTTAATACAATTTGTATTTACCGACTAATAACATTTGCAACAATTTTTAAACTTTTAGGATTGAAATTGAGAAAACATGGTATATACAGGAACGGAGCTGAGCTCCTTCTACAGCGAGGTATAATGGCCAAATGGGCAATAATCTGTACTCACCGTTGATTTTTTATACTGTTTTTCCTTGCTGCTTCGTTTGTGTTGGAAAGTTTCTTTCCATGCAATTTTGCTCGTTCCACATACCGATATAATTATAGTTTGGTTTCTTTTTCTGGATGTGGTTTTGTTTATTTTTTGTCTCTTATAATTGTACACTTCGTGGCGAAGTGTTTTTGTGTTGGTAGTGTCATGGTAGTTTGGTTTTATCCATGTTAATTATATGCACCATACGTATTGTATGGCGGATACACATAGTTGCATTCCCATTCTATGCATGTATTGTGAACCATCCCACTGACTTCCTTTCTTTGCCTTGCTCAGTTGAGGACGCTTGACTGATTTTGGCAAGGTGAGCAAATCATTATAAAAAATCCTGTACGTCGCACTTCCATGCACGACGGCCTTTTGTTTTGCAGAACACAAAAGTCGTCACTATATACATTTTAATATTACATACTAGTTGATACTTCTTAATGTAACATACATGTATAATATTTTAAATAAAAGGGAAACTCTGTGCATTGTGGTACAGAGTCCAATACGCTGCATTACTGTTACGCTGTCCCACTTATTATTCACTCTTACTTCATCTGTGTCATCAGAAAATAGGACATGACACTGCCTTTTACTAAATAAATGTTTTTACATTCAATTGTTTGTTAAAATAATACTTTACAGTATTATATGATACGTGGTCTAGCTTAAATGTTTTTTAAATGGATTTTTTATCTTTTAAATCGAATTGTTTCTCGTTTAATTGTAATTATGTAAATTAGTTCTAAGCGTACAACTATATTTGTCTACCTTTACGCAGACATGCCTAATTTATTTTTTATCTGTTACCTTACTCGTTAATGACCTAGTCCCGTTTTCACCTCTTTAATTGTATTTCCAAGGGTCCCTTCCGTATTAATACTTGTTGATATTTAACTTGATTGTGAGGTCTCCGCATACTTGCGTATGTGTGTGATTGTTAAGTAACTTTCTAACTTCATAGACGAGTGCTCGGATTCCGTCAATTTTCTCTCAATTTTGGATTCAGTAACTAAATAAATTGGTGTATGTATGTATGTATGTATGTATGTATGTATGTATGTATGTTGATTTATTGCATATACGGGCCTAAGCCCACACACAAATCTGATTAATATTTTGGTTACATTAGTTTTGTTTAAGCAAAGTAATTGTTAAACCATCGTAGCGCATATAATATTTGTTCTTAAGATTTAACATGTTTGATGTAATATATTAGTTAACAATAATTAGTGATTAGTAATTGAAACCCTTATAGATATAATGCCAGACAGGGACCTCTCTGAGACCTTTTTTTGGTAAATTTAGAAGCGGTCCTGGCTGCCAGTTACTAAAGTCGGAATTCAGCCTACTTGTATTATATTTTCTAAGAATTTTTGATCACAATGTCTTGTAACAATTGTACCGTTATTTTATTTTGATTCACTAACCTGATATTATCTTCCGTATTTAACAATTTTTTTCTAGTTTAATACTTATCATTACCAGTTGTATCTTCTTATTTATTTTTTAATGATTGAACACAGTTCGCATAAAGCTAAAAATTAGAATTAAACACTAACAATTTCCTCTAAGATCAAATTTTTACAGTTTGTTGCACTCTTTTTCACTCATAATCTTGGTTGAGAAGCTAGCTTCATTTGAACATGCTATAGGAAACTATTTAGCGTATTTTTCAATAATATTGTGTCTTTGTAGGTGTCAACTCTAATAGCTCCGACAACAGCTCATTTGTCACTTGCAGGTTAAAGTACAGTTACTAATTTTAATAAATTACATTAGTTTATTTAACATAGACGCATTTGACAATTCGATTTTAGTTTTAACTAGTAAAATTATATCGTTTAAATTATAAAATTATTTCAGCGGTGCACCTTGGTCAGAGTTATTCCGTCACTATTGTATCTGATGCCATTAGCTTCAAAAGAGTAACATCCAACGTATTTAACAGTTTTGATTAAAGAGTTCCTTTTCTTTATCCAGTATTGATTTGTTAGGTGCATGTAGATTTCTTGTTATTTTTTATTTCGGCACTGTAAGATGTAGACTTGCGGTAAAGACTCCTTTAATCGAGACTTCTTTTGTAGCACCAATCATACCTCATTTTTGTCAACTAGCTGGACAAAAAGAAGCGGAGTTTTGCCTTCAGTTTTGTTGCAGATTCGTTTTGCTTTCACATTATGTGTTTATTTAAGTTTAAGGGTGTCTATAATTACTTATTTAGCATCCTTGACTAGTAAGTAACCAACAGGTAGGCCTGTGATTAAAATTTCTTAACTTTTGTTTGGTCTCTCCGGTACATTCACTTTTGACTCAACACTTTGAAGTCATTTTTCTAACTCACTAAATTTTGCTTTTATAATATTGACTTCAATTTCTAGTCTTGAGGTAGCTTTTTTCATCCTAGCATCTAGTGATTTCAATTTTGGTTCCATGTTGGTTTCCAAAGATACTAGTCTTGAATTAATTTAGTAAGATAAAATTCATGAAATACCTTGGGACTACTTAGAATTTAGATGTTCGCGGTTTGCGTGCTCGATGGTCTGTTTTGAGAATGAAATTATCTCTAATTTGGTTTTGCTGATTTCACTGCGGTCTCCCAATCCACCGATGTATTCATCAGCTTAAAATACAATCTAGAACCTAATGCAATATCCGCCATTGCGTAACCTACGGAAAGTTTACAAAACTGTACAACATCTATGTACGCTTCTGAGCCGTTTAGGAGCATTGCATATTTGGTGGTTCCCCATTCCGTCATACGGAATACTTTTACATATCTTATTAGTCAATCATGATTTCATACACAACAATTCAATAATGTTAATTTGAGTATTTTTATATGTTGATTGCTATCAGTAATTATTATTTACCAATTTACACTTGTTTCAAAAGTATGAACTCATCGCGCTACTTATTTACTTTAACATAAACAGATTCCTGCACGTATTTAGTTGAATAAATTCATTCCAATAGATTTACACATACATAATTGTCTTTTACAATTACCGTAATACTCCGATTAATGTTATCATTAAATTATTACTATTTCTCAGCGATGTGCACATCGCTATACATAACAGTATTGTATTTGAATGAGATCCAGTAAATAATCTGAAATAAAAATTTATTTCCCCCTATTTTAATCCTCACAATCAACAAAATCGCTTAAAATGCAAGAGTTGATTTTATTTATAATATAATAATAATATTTATAATAATAATTTATTCGTTAGATCGATTTGGCTGCAGCCCATACAACATTGGCTATTTACATTTGGTTATACAAGGATAATTGTCCTTGGTTAAATAATATATAAATTTAAATTGGGTATAAAGTTTTTCTGTATAAGTATGCGTTTAGTCTATTCTTAGATTTTGTTTCGTTGAGCCTGTTAGGAAAGCATAGTGAGAATTTCAAATTAAATGAGTCATGGTACACGATATTTAAGTATGTTCATTTAAGCATTAATCACAAGCATTGCAAAACGAAAGCATTCAAGAGAGTTGTGTCATATAATTAAAATTCATTTATTGTTTGTAGAGTAGGGGGGCATGGGGGAGTCAGAAGGGTTTATTCATCTTCAATACATCTGTAGTATAAATTCCTGGTCCTTAGAGCTTCGTCCCAAAAGTTAAATAGTTGTTCAAATCCGTTTGCATCTGGGTAGCAGCTAAAGATTTCAAGAATGTAGTTTTCCCTAGTCGGTTTTCCTAGTCCTTCGCTTAGAGTTCTAAGGAATTTTGTTCTGGGTGATCTTTAGTTAGTACATTTGAGTATAACATGGAAAACGTCTTCTGTTTCTCTTCCACATAGCTCACAATCAGATGTTTCCCCAGTCGGCATCGAGCTTTCATAATGTTATCATAATGCACACAGTGCCTTCAGACTCCTGAAGTCATAATGTGGTCTAATAATAATGAAAGTGTTGCCTTTCTGAAGCTTTTAAGAGGCTCAGATGTCCTCTTTTACACTTCATATGGATTTCATAAAGACATCATTCTACGGCATAAATATGTAAATGTTATGAGCTTTTTATGAAGACACTGTGCCATCTACAGTTGATTTATGCAACTTGATGATGTACGATATAGACTACAGGCTCCTCCTATTCCCACATTTTTATTTTATGCCTTGAAATTATTACTATCTAAATGCACCCAACCTATCCTAATTAGTAGTAACTGCACAACTAAAACTAGCACATGAAATAGGAAAATGCTGTAATTTGAACTTGAACACATGAATTTTCTAAACACACTCTTTATTAATTTGTAAAACTGTAAGCTTTACCATGTTTGTATACACTTTGTTTGGAATGATTTATTAGTATTATTTCAATTCTAAAATAACTGTAAAATTACACACACATTATGGAATTTCATTGTATGAAGTGACATGCGCCAAATTAAATTGCCATTAGCTCCCTACCGCTAACAATATTTTTCAAGTAGCACAAATCAAGTTACTGGTTCATACATAACAGTAAATTTTATTACACTTTCATTAAGACACAATCACTACTAAAGGTTAAATATTCACCCTACAATGATTTCCAGAAAGTTCATTTTATCGTGGTATACACAGTCGAAAGTAACTTTGCTGACGGTTTACGATTTGAAATAACAAGAGATGCGAGTCAGCTTGTTTCAACTATTTCAGCCAAAGTGTGGTAACTTAAAACTTCGTGTAATACTACTTGCAATTAGTGTGTAAAGTATTGGTAATGTTATGACTGTAGTCAGAAAATGAGATGTGTAAAGCTTGATGTTGGTAACAAGTTTTAGATACTTTATTTCCTGACATCAGTCATAACCAGTATTGAAATACACAATTAGCTGACACAACACCCGGGTATGATTAAGAAAAAAAATTCACACTTAATTCTTCAAGTTCTGACTCCTTGCCGTGGTCTGCCTGTACAGCAGCTGCTGTGTCCGTTAAATTTCTGATTCCAAGTTACCGCCCTGACTATACGCTATTTCTTAAGGTACTGGATGTTTGTATTGAACACAAGCCTGTCAGTTTTATGAGGTAATTCTGGAAACTTTGTGAAGCCTCGTGGGCGTGCGCTCGCATCCGTCTTTATATGTATGAAATATGACAGAAAAATGACTACTGTTAAACTTCTTGCAGCTATACGACAACTTTAAGAATTGTGTAATATTACAGTCAGTAAACTGTTTGACATTATGATTTCATATTTCTATCATCAGAATGATGTGAGCAATTTATGAACTGATTAACGGATTATGATATCATTCTGAAGGGTCGATGTCGACTAGGTCAGCTTGCTTCCATATCTTCTTCATAATATTAAGGTTGGTAGTTTTCCCTCTTATAAAGATTCTGGGAAGACCGGTTCTCAGGTTCAGTACGAGTTTCACCGTATTCCAGGCTAGATTCATTCCAAAGTATTCAGACCTTAAGGCGTGAGTCTTCAGGTGGGCGTTGTGCCTTAATGTACTACAGTGCTGCTTCTTCTGGACATCTTTGTTAATGCAGTAAAGGCGGTATTTTTTCAGAATCTTTCCTCTATTCTTCTTTATGCACTGATTGTCCAGATTTTAAAGAACTTCTTCTAGGGATGCGTCGGCAAAGATTTTTTCCACTTGGAGCTTCCAGTTGTATCAGGGATCAGTCATTTTGATTGTCATAGCTTCGTTGTAGCAGTTTTCTAGTAACGCTGCTTTCTTTGGAGTTAAGGATCTTTTTCATTTATAATATAAATGACATTATTAACCGGTTTCGGTGCCTAAAAACCTTCTAACTATGAGGTTTCTTGGTCTTTTGTTGAAAATTGCTAAATAACAGATTTTAATGATGCTGCAATGCTTTCCGCAGTACTTATATGAACTCCGTTTTTATGTGCCTGTAACGCTTCTTTTGTAACAAAGTACTGACAACACGTTTTGCAGGCATGATCTTGAAGTTGGTTTTGCACACTTGGACAATACTGATCTAGTAGGAATATTTTTATATCTAATTGTACGTTTATAATGTAATTTGTTGGCTTATAATACTAAAATAACGATCTTCATTACACTCCACAACCTGCGGTCCTCTATTTATGTGGGAAAACTTAAGCGAAGCCGGAACAAATCGATGCTTCATAATTTTGATGAATTTGAATAAAAAGGTTTGCAACATTATGAATCATCACATTAAACAATGTACAAACAATACTGTGATTGTCGTTTATGAACATGTATTTATTGCTGTGTCATCCAATCTAATGTATCCTCTTCTTAAAGTTGTCCAGGTTCAATGTACTTAGCTTTGACGGCATAACCGTCAATTATGGTTTCATTTCAGACATTAGCTAACGTTATGCCTGCTTCTTTAAATTTTTTTTGTTCCAGTTCGTCATCAAAGGTTTTATTATTTCCATCCAAATGTGAACCGTAGGAATTGTAGGGTAGTATTAGTCTAGACAAGTCGCAAGATAGTAATGCCATACGTCTTTTAACTTGGTTATATAAAACGATGGATTCCACACCAAGCTAAGTCCATGCGGCCCGTTAGGGAGCATAATGCATGGGCAAGCGCATGATTTAGCGCTGTCATTTTGTCTGAGTGGCTAAATGGGCTTAGCTTGGTATGGAATCTATCGTTTTATATTCATATTCTCCTAGGCGTGTGTTGCAACTATAACACATATATCACTTTTTAATATCGCGGGTTCTCATTGGGGCCGCCGTCAGTAAAAACGGGTTTGCATAAACCAAATCTGGTATCTAACTCTACAAAATTCAACAAATTCAGCATAATTAAATGCCTGAAATCATGTGCATGCGAAGTTGCCGTGTTGTTATCATGCTTGATACTTTTTATTGCAATGTATGTCGGAGTCGGACTAAAGTAAGTTCTTTTTTTATCGTAAATGCAGCATAAACCGACGAAATAAGTTTGTTGCCAATAACCCAATCATAGTTAGGTAGCCTCACGCAATAACCTATGTGGTTAAAATTGGTGCTTGCTTGCTTGCTGCTGAAAGTCCCATCACAACTCTGGCTTTATCATCCTGACTGATTACAAACACTACCTTTTCGTCTAATAGTCCAGCAAGGGTTCGAACTATCTTGTATAATGCAATTGCATGATGATTGTCTACGTGCCCTTTTTGTACAGTTTTTTGAAATGGTGCAAAAAGTTCAAATTTTATGTGTTAAAAGTGTTTAATATTAAATTCACATATTTTATAAAATTGCAAAATTTTCTATTTAAATGACCTTAAGACATTTCTAAATATTTTTGTTGATATTTTGATATTTTTTTCAGCAAAAAACGAGTATGGGTCATTTTGATTCTTTAAAGACGAGATGCATTATGTAACTAGTGACATTGTTGTGGCATGAACCACTTTAGTATTTATCAATAAGGTATTTTATATAATAGTTTTACGATGACGCTTCTACAGTTGTGTTGCAGCATAATTTTATTATAAATTTATGCTCTTACAGTAAGTGCACGTTTTTTCTTTCAAGTAGAAACGAAGAACAAACTTCTTATGAGAAACATAATCCCCTGGGGACTTAGAAGATTATCGCTCGAATTCCGTTTAAAGTTGCTGGAGAAATAATTGGGGCATAGAAAGATAAAATCAACATAGTATTTTCAAGAAATCAAATTCAAGTTGTTTTTGCGTCAATAATTTTTGATAGCAGAAGTCCGTTTTAAAATTAGACTGCAGTTCTGCCAACCTTGATCCAGGAATAAAGAAACTGCGGCAAAACTTACGAGATTGGAGAATCATCCTTATCCTCTAGAAGAGGTGAAAAAAAAATTAAAATTAATTAAATTAATTAAAACTTTGTAATAACATTTGTTTTCAGATTAAAAATTGCGTAAACGTTTATTTTACTTTAGCCCCCTTCCCCCCTTCAAACACGCCATTTTAAGTTAACATTGGTTTGCAATGGCCTTAACCCTATCCCCCTCTGAATGTAAACGCCATTGTTGCACAGCCTCAAACGTGACGTTACTGAAATGCCGCTGAGGCTTATAAATATGTCCATTGCAGAACAATCTTTTTTACGATGACTTATGTTTATTTATAAAAGTTGCTGTGTTTGAATGATTCATACTTAAAGTTAAATGGGTGCCCTGTATTCATCTTATCAAATTCATACAAGTATTGTAGTAATAAATAAATACATACATATTTTGTAAGCCGCAAAATGACTGAAACCTGTAACCAAAACAAGATTTCATTAATATGTATATATTAGGTGATCCTAATGCCGAATTTAAGAAATAATCTGCATAATAAAAAGAATAGGTGGTCCTTGGTGTACGGTATAAAGTTAGGTCTGTCATTTAACGTTTAACCCTTAACACATAAGTTGATTTAACAATGATTGCACTATTAATAAACATCCCTGCAACTTCTGCAGAAAATTAAAAACTTGCGTTGCCTGAACTTAATTGTCCGGTATCATGTTGCGTAACCCCTCTCTAAATAAATGCTCGTTTGTGATAATGTTAAATAGAGTGCAGCACCAGGCATGTCTTATGACTACTGGTGCGCCTTAATCAACGCCAAGTGCGGCTATATAATGTCTAATCGGATTCATTCCTTTGGACATTTGTCTTAAAGGAGTGGTCGTTAGATCAATGCATCAGCTGAAAACTAGAGGTTTGTGAATGATCCATCTGATGTTTGGGGGTGCTAGTAATCATACTGATCTGTAAAAAATAGGGCTTTGCCTTTGTGACCCAATTCTACGCATGCCAGTGGACTGGACGTATCGGCAGCTACAGTACCGTAGGTTCAAAAGGATCCATCCCTTGGAGGTTATAGAATTTTATGCTATACTGACAGCTCACGGGAAGGTGATAACGCTGGATGTAGAGTCGTTATTAAGGACATAGGTCTAGAGGGTACACTCGCTTTTATGGCTATGTTTGTGTACTGTCATGGATACTGATTAATCCTGCCTAATATTATGTTGGCGATTATCATTTTTAAAATATGGTAATGGAGATTATTATTATTACAAATATGAGAATGGAAATATTATTATTACAAATACTAGGATAAGAAATATTATTATATCACTCTAATGGTTGTGTCATTCTAATGAGGAGGCCATCTAGCGCTTAAAAGAGAAACAACAAAATCTTGCTGCTATCTTAAACCAAATTTAAATTTGTTTTTTAATTTTCAAATTTTAACAAGTTAATCTTTCTGAATTCAAAAACTGTAACACTTATTAGTTTCTAAAGTATTAGGACAGGTGATACCTGATCGAAGTTTAGAAAAAAGTTGAGCTAGCCAATAAAATTGTAAAGTCTAAAACTCGACCACACTGAAGGATGTGTATAACTGTGTGATAAACATACCAGAAGAGAAACTAGTTTTAAGCTTTATCAGCAATCTCCGGTTCAACTTTAAAATCGAAAAGCTAAGTTCTTTTTCTTACACATACGTCGTTCAATGGCCTTTATAATCCTGTTTCGAAATATTTAAGACGTTAAGATACTAGCCACACATATATTTTGGTAGGTACTACTACAAACTTAAATCAGAAGAAGGTACAAGAAGGCGATTGAATATTCAATTAAAAAAGGAGACCTAGTGCCGATGCCAACTGGACAAGAACAACTAGCCGCATATATCAATCAACAACTTATGCAACTATTAACAAAAATAGGTCAGCAAATCCCTACACAAGTATTTTCACAAGTCAACTCAAACACCTCTACATAGTTACAAACTTTTAAATCAGACATATGTGCAAGTTTTTTGCAACTTTAAAGTAATGTAAACGCATAGTGGCAAACTTTTGACACAAAATTTAATAATTCTATTTTAAAACAAGAAACAGAGATAGGTGTAGTTCGAACACAGCTAGCTGAAGTATCAAAAATGCTGGAAATTGCTTAAACTAAAATTGAAGGGTGTAAACGAACAAAAAGAAGCAAAGAAACTATGATAACTGTTCTTCCAGTCACAAGCTTAGCTGACCAGGATGCGAAACTAGTTCTGAAGAAAAAACTTGATCTAACAACCGTAAAGATTATCAACGCAAACAGAGTCAACAATAAAAATTTAAGTAAACCTCCTATCCTTTTTGTTCAGCTAGCTGACCGACTAGAAGTCTTATCGGTGATAGATAGTAAATCGAAACTAAACGATAAGATGCCGGAAGTCCGTATTCACCACTGCCGTAATAAGAAGGAACATGAGGTTCACAAGCACTTAGATGAACAATACAAAATCAAAAAAGATGACTCGGCATCTACATATGTTAAATTAGTTGGGTATTTTGCTTTCAAAGCCAATAGCGTCAGGTACAAAAGTAATGGTACAAATCTTTCTGTGATTGAAAACTGACATTTTGGGCCCACACATAAAACTAAAACGGTAACAGATCTTTTTAAAATTGTATATTGGAATGTCAACGGTATGAGAAATTTTTGTAATCTTGATACAGTTGATTGTGAAACACTAATTAAGCATGATATTATCTGTATAAGCAAAAAATGAATTGAAGCGAAAAAGCTAGTTTTGGGCTACAACTTTCAAAATGTTTATTGTATTTTTAGTGCTGCCAGTAGAAGAAGTGTCAGCGATAGGGCATCAAATTGGCTTGGAACTCTTATAAATAAGACAAAATTTAAAATCAAATCAGTACTGTATAATAATAATATAATGTTAATCGTAGTAGAGTATATCAAATCCGCAGAGCTTTTTGTCATTGGTAATGTATACATGAACACTAACATGTTCTCTACTGATCTTATATTCACAAAACTATTGATAGCAGTAGATATGGTCCCCCACAGCCTGAAAAAGAAATTAATGAATTAAGGAGACTTTAATGCAAGAATAAGTTGTGAAGGCTTTTTAGAAAACAAACTAGTTAATACAAGTAACCTTGTCAGTCTTTAAACTACTTGTGATGAGGGGAAAAACTCCACAGCTCCATACTTCATTGAATTTGTAGAAAAACTTTTGCTAGCGATTCTGAATAGTAGAGTGCCATAGGATATTCCTAGTAATTACACATATGTGGAAGGAAAAGGTAGGTCAGTTATAGATTTTTGTATAGTTCACTCTAATCTTAATAATGTTGCACAGAAGATGGAATGTCTACACATAAATTTGTCTGACCATGTACCTATAGCTGTAAGTATAAATACTAGTAAGTGTAAGCATACACCACAAACAACTGATAACCCTAAACGAAAAATAATATTAGGTGAGGATAGACCTGCAAAGTTTACGCTAGCTATGAAGGCTCAACTAACTTAAAGTGATGCCAAAGACGATGTAAACAAAATTAATAATTATAATGCAAATTACGTGTTTAAAGTAGCAACAGAACTAAAATATGTGTCCCTTAGAATACCTATGTCAAATGTAAGGATCAAGTTTCGGTTTTATAACATCTGTAAAGAATTTAATATGCAGCCTTGGAAGATTAAATGTAAAAAAATATATTTTAAGTTTGGAACTCATGAAAAGTTTAAAGACGCAAAGAAAAAATTTAAATTAGTTTGCAAGCAAGCCAAAAAAGAATATTAATCTGTTCTTAGAGACAGATTAGCTTATATCAAAAATAGTAGTCAGTTTTGAAACACAGTTAAACTTTTTAAGGATAAGAGCGGTAATAATAGTAACAATATAAATGTAAAACAGTGGGAAATTTCTATAGTAACGTTATGCCTCACAACCCAAATCTTGTGCTCACAGAATTTTATAGAGTAGACGACGAAATTACAGATAATGAAATTCAATAATGTGAGCTCTAGCTATTTGAAAATGCAAACTCAATAAATCGTCTGGACTAGACAGTATCTTTAATGAATTCCTGAAAGCACTCCCACCCTCCTGGAAGTTAAACCCACTGAATTGTTTAAACATAATCAAGAGTGCAGAACAATGCTCTAGTAGCTGGGCGGAAGTTGAAGTAGTAACTCTATTAAAAAAAAAAGACTGTTTAGATTCTGCAAACTACAGAGAAATCGCATTGCTAAGCTGCGTTATTAAACCCTTTTTCCAAATTCTACTTACAAGACTGACAAAATGGACTACAAAATACAACATCTTACCAGAAGCACAAGCGGGGTTCAGGAAAAATTGATCATGTATAGACCAATTTTTTTCACTTGCGGGCATTGTGCACAACCATATACGTCTGACTGGTAGAAAAGTATTTGCTCTGTTTGTGGACTATAAACGAGCATTCGACTCAGTCATTCACAACATCTTATGGACCAAACTATTTAACCTAAGTCTGAGCGACAAAATAATAAGGATTTTAGCGGTAATAAGAGTCAGAACTGCACACGGCCATACAGGCTCAATACAGATTACTGAGGGAGTACTACAGGGAGAACGATTATCGCCACTTCTATTCTCACTATTTATTTCGGACATGGATGAGTATTTTGCAGCGGATAATCTACAAGGTCTTAGCATAAATCACAAAGTGGCTATCTTTATGCTTATGTACGCGAATGATACAGTTATTTTAGCCTACTTAAAAGAGGATTGAACCAAAAAGCTTTAAACGCCTCAATTGTACTGTAAAAGGAACTAGCTAACTGTTAACGTCAATAAGACCAAAGTTTCGATATTTGCTTATGGCACAAACACTGAATCGAACTATAACTTTAAATATAAGGAAAAAACATTTGAATAGTGAAATAATATACATATTTAGGAGTGCAATTTATTTCTTTAGGGGTCTTCAGCAAAGCCGTAAAGATTTTCACAAGTAAAGCACTACAGTCAAATAGCTGTCTACGGCATATACTTAACAAAAGCAGATCAGACTCATAGTGCTTCAAAATAAAATTATTTAAGTCGATATCAATGTCTACGGTTCTATATAGTAGTAGCATTTGGGGTCTAAGATATAGTGAAGTTATTGAACTGGTACAAACACGTTTTATAGGGTCACTTTTGGCGATTTCAAAAAATACCCCTGATTACTTAGTAGGATTAGAAGCTGGAAGATGCAAATTGGAAGTAACTGTCTTCAGACAAGCGCTGATGTACCTAAGCAAAATACTTAGGATGGAAGAAACTAGGATCCTACGTACAGTGTATGAAAGACTAAGATATCTGGATATGAACAACATACAGAACGAAGCAACATATAACTGGGTACCAAATCAAAAATAAGCTAGCTCTAATTGAATACGATAATTGGTGGCAAAATATAACTGCTGAAAAACTGAATTTAGAAATTGATAATATTATAGTTAAACTTGCAGAGATTTTATATGAACAAGATGTCGAAAAAACACTTTTGTCTAGCTATGACCCAAATTAAGTTTCCTATGCAGGAGCCAATCTAATAGCTAGCTACTTAAATAAGCAGGTAGCAATTAATGAAACAAGAATAATGGCTGAACTGAGTTCAGCTAAAACTAATAACGTAACTCTAAAGATCAGGAAAGATAAAATTGTACTAAGTACGACAAATGAGTGTAAAGCTTGCCAATATGGTGTACTAGACTCTGTTACACATTTTCTTTTTGCGTGCTCAACTTTAAAGGATGATAAAATTAAGGACTTTAAAGAATATATGCTAGGACAAAGAAATGTAGCCATAAAACTAGTTTACTTACTTTTACGACAAAATAAACAACTGTTACATAATATGTTTTTCATATAAGTGCTACTTTAATTAAAAAATCAATCCTTAGGTTAAGATGGTCAAAATTTTAATAGTAAATTAATGCATTTCTGTAATCTAAAAAAAATAATTGATTTGTATGTGGGCTAAGGCCCGTTTATGCAATAAATCTATACATAAATACATTTATACATACACAGATACATAATTTCTGTAATGTTTTACAGTAATAATGCATACAGGTTGATTTAAATCAGGATTCAAATTATCATTTGATTATTTCTTTCTCTTGATCTTAATTTACTGTTTGTGAATGAATGAATTGTGTTGACGTGTGTTGTATTTTGGGAAAATAAATAACGAATTGAGTACATTTTCACTACTACTTACCATATTTTCTTAACAATCTACCTGACTCTAACAGGGTGCTGGTTTAATTTCCGTGCTTCGCTCTGCTGTCTGCGCCACCCACATTAAATTAAATAGCTTAAATTTAAATACATAAAAATTTCACAATAAATTAAAAACAAAAATAAAATTAAATTTAGGCGGTTTTTTTCGTGACCTAGGTCATAGTCCATGTTATGGTTGTTAACATCATTTGTTCGACTTATCGCAGGTTTTGTTACAGTCTGGATAAGTCGACAGTTTGACTTATACCGGCTGCACCACACGCCACAATATTTTATTATCATTTTTCAGATCCTCGCGTGCGCATTAACCAAAATTTGATTTTGTTGTATTTGGCCAGTTAATTGTGCAATTTATTTTTAGTTAAAAAAAGCCTGATTTCTGCCGCCGTTTTATTGCACCTGCGCTAATTGCTGTCTATGCGTTGCTGGCCTTGAATTTTTGTCGTTTACCCTATTCTTTCACTACGCTTGCGCAGATTGCTGCTTTGGACCTTGTAGCCAGAAATATTTGTCGCGTTTGCTTATTACATGCCCACGCATGCGCGGATTCCTTTGTTCATGTTCCTAGCCAGATTATTATGTTGCGCTTCTTGTTATCCATTGCCGCGCATGCGCAAATTGCTGTAAATACGCTCGCAGCTGAGTCATGTTGTCTTGTATAGTAACTATTGCTTTACGCATGCGCAGAGGCATTATTGGCCGGTTTCTGAGTCAGTTGTCACAATTCTTGTTCATCGCTTTAACGACAGTATCGCCGCCTTGGTAATTTCCTCAATACGTGAAAGTTGCGTCAGTTGTCGTACCCTCGCATTTCCAAGTGTGTTTCTGCGCCTTTGTTTGCTTTGTTTTTTGCTGTTATTGACGCGTTGCTACGGCTTTACCTTCTGTCACTTTGTAAAAGCGCGTCTTTGTCGCACACCTAATTTAGCCTATTACCAGCCGTTTGCGTGAAGACATTTTCCAAGGCTCTGTATTACGGTTTTGTCTGTTCTCTACAAGCCTCACCTGAGTCATCTTTTGGAGGTCCTGATTGTACTGATCGTGTATGTTTCTCTGTTGCACTACACAACCGTGTGTTTACGACCTCTTTTGGCATTTTTGTCTCTAAGTTTCAACATGGCAGCATTTCTATCCTCGGACATCATTGCTAATATTCCCTTGTATTCATTCGGCTTCAAGGCTCGTTTGAGTAAGTACGCTAAGTGTAGTGTCTGCAAAAAACATTGAATTGCTTGTGCATTTTTTGAGGAAGTGGGAAGACTTTGGTAGTACGGTAAGATGGAGAATACTTTTGGAATTAAGGATAAGGTCTTGGATGGTCCAGGTAGGTATCTCTTGTCTCCGAAACCCGGGGGTTTCTGGTTCTAGTCGGTATTTCTTTAATTTAATTATAAATATCTGTAGTGGAGGGAAAATACACTTTGGTCTGGTTTGCTACTGCTACTGTTCAGTGCCTCGGCTCCCATGCTGGAGCCTACCAGGTCCGAGAGTGTATTCTTTAGTTAGTTTGTTGGTTAGCAGATGGCGTAGCATATGCATTTATGACATCGTAACTTTAGTTTGTTATTTTAGGCTTTTGTCTAAAGCTACAGTTGAAATTAGCATTTGGATTAGTGGATGTATTGTTAAAGGCCGTGTCCCTTTTTTCCAATACACAGTTCCCATGTGTATTTGTGGATTGCCTTTATACGTGGTCAGGTACAGCACAAATTTGATTTATGTTAAGTGTGGGTGTTGGGGTGGATGTAGTGTTGTTGAGAATTGAGTCCTTGGTTCCCAATACACAGTTCCTATGTGTACATGTGGATGTCCTTTGGGCTTGATTGGGTTCAGAATATATTTGACGAAAAATATTATAAGGTGGTGGTGGAGAGGATGTAGTGATGTTAATAACTGTGATCTGGGGTCCCAATATGCAGTTGTCATGTGTACTTGGGGAGTGCCTTTATGCACGGTTATGTACAGTACACTCCCTATATTCCAAAGTAATACTTGGTGGTTACTGATGGGTCATACTGGCTACGGATGCGGTAATGAATTCCCATGTGGGACATATGTATTTATGTTGTATAACATTATTCACAGCCCTGTACAGTGTGACCCTACTTGTTATGGTTGTGACATGGTGCTGTTGTGTTTTGGAGTGCCAAATTGTTTATAGGGCGGCAATCATGTATGAATGATTGTCATTTCATGTTTCAGGGATGGCGCTCGAGATGGAAGTAGCCTCTGTGGTTACGGCGGAAGTTAAGGATGCTCTTTTTGAGGATTCCTTCTGTGACTCTCATTGGGCCTCATTCAGTACCCCTAATACCGCTAATGCTAATCCTACGGGAACACCTAGGACTAGGGATGCGTTTTCTAATAAGAAAAAAAAGTCGCAGAAGAAAAGAAGGTTAAGAAAGGCTGCCTTGGCCAGCGGTGGTGGGTCGGGGGATAGTGAACCCGTAGTGCTACCAGGGTCTAGTGGCTCTCCTGTTCCTGGAGCTTCTTAGAAGAATTTTCATGACATGGATTTACTTGTTAGGGATGAGGAATCCAAATCAGTGGTGGCTTCTGATGAAAGTTTGGCGTCTAAAGGCACTAACATACCTGTGCTTGTTGATGGTTTTACGAAGCGTCCGGTTTCTCCAGGCGACTTGAATTTGGTTCAAGTTGGGCTGGTTGGTGTACCTAATGATCAGGGTATATCGCGGGTGGCGTATGACCATTTCAAAAAAGAGCTATTAGCTTTAGTATACAAGGTAGTAGACTCTAGTTGATCAGGATGCTGCAGGTTCAATGGTGCCCACTATGTGCATGGGCGGATCAGGATTGATAGAGAGAATATAGCTGCTCGTGATTGGGCTAGTGCTGCATGTGAAAGCATTGTGTGGGGTGGCACTGGTGATGAACAAAAGAAGTTCTTTTCTGGTGGGGCTCCTGTAACTATGGCTTAGATGTGGAAGCTGAGAGTAGAAGTGTAAGGAACAGTTTCATGAATGCATCTTACAGCTGCATTCTTAGCTTTCTTGGTCCTTTTGAGAGATCGTAACCTTGGGTTAAAAACGGGTCGGTGGAAACCGTTGGCAGAAAGGCCTTTAACTAAGAAATGGCAGCCTTGGCACGTCTAGCATCTCAGAATAGATGCAGACTCTGGCAAGTTCCTGTCAGGTATTGGGTTTAGGCTCTACTTTAAGTTGGGTATGGTTCAGTTTATGCGGATGGATGGTCATGCGGAGGCTGCTGGCGGCGTCACTTTGGGTTGATGACTTTCAACACCGGGTTAGGTCGACTAACTGAGGGGGGCGGGGTCAATCACATGGCCCTTTCCACTATTGACCTGACCCAAATTACCATGCACCACTCGAAAGCAGCGGCCTTAAGCTTATGCGACCTCTGCGATAAAGTGGTACGAAACAAAAATCACCTAAATGGTGCCGCCGCCTGTAGTAGGATTGTTCTCATATTTGTCTTATTCAAGAACCATATTGTTATTGTGGAGTAGTGAAGGGTTTGGGTAGAGCTGACTAACTCTTTATGGCTGGATAGCATGCGATTCCTCGATCATGTGTTCTAGTATCAAGGAATGTTATGGCTCAGCTTCTACCGCAGTTCACAAACAGGGATGTTGTCACAGTTGTTACGAGTTGGACAAATGGTCCTGTAGTGTTTGCCTCTGTGTACATGCCTGATGAAGCAACTGATCCAACTGGGGATCTGGTGCGCAAGTGAGTTAAACACTGTGAAGTCAACAAGCTGCCTCTCATCATTGGTGCTGATGCTTATGCACATCACTTGGTTTGAAGCTGATAACATTTTGAACGACTTTTCAGTGGTAAATCATGGATGTACTCCAACGTTTGTGGTCTCTAATAGGAGTAGGGTGATTGATATTACTCTGGCAAACAGGCTAGCTGAGGGATGGAATTAGGAATAGACTGTATCTGATGCGGAGTCAGCCTCTGATCATGAGTACATCCGGTTTCGTATCTCAGTTGGTCTGCCTGATGTTATTCGTTGTAGGAGCATCAGAAAGGTTGACTAAGTAAGGTACTTGAAATGTGTTCGGGAGCGAGTTTATCCGTTAGTTGATGGTCAGCTATGCAGTGTTGAAGATGTTAATGCTGAAGCTTTGGCTATCAACAATATACTAATGGATTCTGTGAATGTGGTATGTTCAATAAGAGTACTTAAGCGTAGGGACAGGGTCTCAGCTTGGTGGACGAACGAGCTCACAGCTCTCCATAGTGAGGCTAGTACTTTGTACAAGAGACTTGGGCGTTACCAACGGGACCCTGTCCTCTGGGCTGAGTACACGGCAGCTAGAAAAATCTATATGTCTGCTGTTTGTAGTGCAAAAAGAAAGTCTTGGACTGATTTTTGTAGTAGTATGGGTAAGTATGTGGATGCTGTTCGTAGTACAAAAAGATAGTCTGAGACTGATTTTTGTAGTGGTGTGGGTAAGTTTGGAGATGCTGTTAAGTGTCTTTGTAGTCTGGAAGGTGGTGCCACTAGGACACCTGGGTCTATCTTGGACACCGAGACAGGTCGTCTAACGGTGTCCATGGATGAGACCCTTGATGTTCTTTTGTGGCATCACTTTCCAGGGGATTGCAATGAGCAGCGTTACATTCCTGATCCTGGGTTGCAATCCCTGGGTGCGCATGGGTGCTCAGGGATTGTCTTGGAGTACAAGTTTCAGACTGCTGTTTGTAGTTTTAAACCATTTACGTCTGCTGGTTTAGATAGCATACAACCTGTGCTTGTGCAAACGTGTCTGCTGGTTATTATTGGGTGGTTGATGGCTCTTTATCAAGCATGCTTGGCACTGGGCACTGTTTTGCTTTGTTGGAGGGTGGCGAGTCTTTTTACCTAAGCCGGGAAGAGGGGACTACTGTAAGGCCTCTGCATGGAGGCCTATTCAGTTGGCTGCGGTGTTGTTAAAGGTCCTTGAGATATTGGTAGATATGCACATTAGGACACCTGAGCTATAGAGTAGGCTGGAGGCTAATCATCAGTTTGCGTACTTAAGGGGACTTTCTACTGATGCGGCTATTCACAGGATGGTTGTATATGTTGAAAGAGCTCTAGATTCTGGACAGATGGACCTGAGTGCCTTTGCTGACATTCAGGGGGCCTTCAATATTGTTTTGTTCAGTGCCATTGTGGCGGCACTGGATAAGTTTGGTGTTTGCTCTTTGGTTAGTAGATGGATTGACTTTGGTCTTAGACACAGGCGAGCTGTGTCTAAGGTCTATGTTTGTTTAAGACATCGGGATGTTCAAAGAGGATGTCTGCAGGGTGCGGTTATTTGGCTTCTCCGTTGGAATCTTGTTATGGATGGTCTGTTGACTAGGTTACTGCAGAGAGCGTCGTCTACTCTGTCGCAAGGGTATGCTGATGATACTGGGTTGCTACAAGGCAGCAAAGTCCTGAGTACACCCACACATCGGATCACTAGTGGTCTTGACATCATCAGTGACTGGTGTGTGGAAGTTGGACTTAGACTGAATGCCGAGAAAACGTGGCTGGTGTTGTTCACGAGGAACACCAGGCTATATTACTCCTCCGTTATGCATAACGGTGTGTGTCTGGAAGTCTGGCGCAGTGTGACTTACCTAGGTGTTGTCTTGGACAAGCATCTGACGTGAATCCCTCAACTAAAATCAGTTCTTAGCAGAGCGCAGGTGACCTTGGCCAAAGGCAAGCGCATAGAAGGGAGAAAATAGGGGCTTGCTTTAAGTGTGCCAAGTAGACCTACACATTGCTTGTTCGACCTGTGTTTGAGTATACGATTGTTGTCTGGTCCCCAGCGCTTGAAAAAAGCTCGTATGTAAGAATGTTGAACAGGGCACAGCACCAGGCGTGTCTTGTGATCACTGGTTGTCCTAGTTCAACGCCCAGAGTGGTCATAGAATGTCTAATTAGTCTCATTCCCCTGGACATTTGTCTCAAGGCGGTGGCCATAAGATCTATGCATAGGCTGAAATTAAGGGAGTTGTGGACGGTTAATCCGTTTGTTGGTGGTTCGGGTAGTCATTCGGCTAGTTGTGAGAAATAAGGCATATGTGTCCCAATGCTCAGGATGCTTGTCGATTGGTCCTATAAGAACCTAGATTATCAAAGGTTCACTGTGGCAATTGGGACACGTGCTGAATAGGGAAGGGACTTGTCCCTTGGGGGTGGTGGTGTGGTGTGCTACACAGACGCCTCACGTGAGAGTGATTAGGCTGGCTGTAGGGTTCTTATTAAGGATAGAAGCCGTAGGGTGATATCCACCCTTCTGGCTGAATCCGTGTATTTAGGTGCTGATGCCTCTGTTTGTCAGTGTAAGATCTCTGGAATTTCCCTGGCGGCTCATTGGTTGCTGAAGAATAAACTCTAAGATCTCCCTGTTAAAGTCTTCAGTGATAGTCAGAGTTCTTTGCGTGCACTATCTAGGCTCTACAATGTATCGGGTGTTGTAGGGGACTGCCACTCGTACCTTAATAGACTTGCTGACAGGGGTTGCGAGGTGGAGTTGGTTTGGGTCCCTGCTCATTCAGGGTTCAGGGGTAATGAGGTGGCAGATAGGCTTGCAAAGGCTTTGCATGATGGTAGTAGTGCTAGACAGTTTAGTCCCAGAACAATAATTTCAGTCCCAATCTCCACGGTTTATTGCGCTATTGCGGGATGGGCAAGACGTGAGCATGAGAGACAATGGACTGGCTTGCGTAGCTGTTGGATGGCCAAGCTCTTGATATTGTCGCCATTGTATGGTAATGCCTCTTTGGTGCGATATCCTAGAAATCAATTAGGATGGTGGATTGGGGTTGTTACTGGGCATGGGGCGTGGGGAAGCCATGGATGGAGGATAGATGCATTGGAATCCCTATTGTGCATGCACTGTAGGGAGGACGATGATACTTCTATACACTTTCTGATTTCATGCCCAGCCTTTGTTTTAGTGAGAAACCTCTATCTTGGTGGTTGTTTTATCTCGATGGATTTGCTAGGTCAGGCATTAATGGGCTAGCTCGTGGCGTTCTCGCGTGCCACGGGCAGGCTCACTCATTGCCCTGTGTAACTGATTTCTATCTCTTCCTATCTCTTTTGTCTTAAGAGGGTGTCTGCGATAGACCATTATAAATAAGGCCTCGGCGGCGTCAGTGTTCTACTGAACCTGTTCTAAGTAATAATAATAATAATTTCCTTGTACGATTGTGCATCATTTTGAGTGACTTTGCTAACTTCGTTTGACGACCGTTGCGCTCATATTAGCAAATCTGATTGGAAGTGATTGAACATGGAAAAATTTCTGTTGTTTACTGCTGCTGCCTAATTTTTGCAATGCTTTTAAGGCAGACTTTTCTGAACTAGATGCAGTGACGCTGGCGACAGCAGAGAGCCTAAAGCTGAAATTTCGAGTAGATGTTGATACTCCAAAGTTGTATGTCTGTCAGAAGCGTTCTCGTTTTGCCCAAATGGATGGCCGTATGACAAATTAACGACAACTAGAGCATTTATTTGATGGCCTGCCTTTTGATCTTTGGTAGAAAGTTAAGCGTCAACTAGGTGCTCAAGGTACAGTAGCTCAGTTTTCGACTGAACTACAATGTTTCGCTGCTGAAATGCGTAAGTGTAAAGACATGGTCGAGGCGCTACTCAAGCAAAGTCGCCGAGCATTAGTTCCTGTAGTTGACTTAGCGCCGCCACGAGTAACTCAACACATGGTCAGCACTATTGTTTTGTATTTTTATTTGAAGGGATCTCACATAGTATAATACTATGCAAAATGCCGCTTAGGCCAAAAAATAAGTCTATTGCAAACTACCCTTATACTATAGCTTTAATTTAGGCATTACGCAAAACGACCTGTTGTAATAGAATAGGACAACAAGTCTTTTGGTGTAGCCAGTAGTAGTTGATTAGTTGTCAAGATGCATGCACCTAGATAAATATTCCTGACCATAGTATATTTTGGGCACTCCGCCAGAAAGTGAGGTGCTGTTTCCTGCTTTAGTCCACAATGTGAACACAAAGGTGAATTAGCTAGTCTCATTTTGTGCATGTGTGCCTGGAATCTTCCATGACCAGTAAGTATTTCCACCAGCCATTTTAAGTGCGTGCGCGAGAATCTTGTGAGCAAGTGATTTCCATACCAAGGTTTGTCAATCCATCGCTTTGACTGCGCGCAGGTAGATGTTTTATTCCACCCCTCTGTGTGTGCTTTTCTCCCTCTAGAGCAAATAGCCATGTTAACCACAGATGTTGCAATAGGAATAGAATGCATTGCCTCCTGTGCGGGAGGAATGTTTTCATACGATGCTATGGCAAGGCGATCGCCTCTGCATTGCCTCGGTAGCCAGTATTACTTGGTATCCATGAAAGTTTAACTACGTTGCCTGTGGCCAGACAGTTCAAATTTTTGTGACACGCAAGCACTAGCGTAGACATCGTTTACTAGCGCATTTAGTGCGCTAGATGATGTATTGTTTGACCTTCACAGACCATCCCCAACAGCCAATTGGCCGTGTGTAGGATTGCCAAGATCTTACACTTAAATACTGTAGCGTACTTGCCTAGATAGATGGATTCTGAATACAGTGTTTCTCGAGTGTTTGATTGACACAGCTCAATGAGGACACCGCTTCCTGAAAGAGGCCGATTTCTGGACCCGTCTGTGAAGCAAACATACCCATGTGCTAGTTCCGATAGATCACTGTTTGAGGCATTTCTGGATAGATTTTCCACTAAGTAGCAGATAATATCCTTTGGAGTGAGGATGCTACAGTCAGTGCCCATTTGGAGAGTGGGTTCTTTGGTAACCCATTCATCCCAAAGGCAAGTGTGACTGCGGTAGTCGAGTATTTGTGGGTTGCCGTGCCACAGACCCCTAGCTCTCAATCTATGCAGATGTATATCCAAATGAGTCAGTCTGACCAAGCATTCGATTGCGGACGTCGGTGTAGTTTGCATTGCCCCTGTTATCAATAGACAAGCGTGTCTTTGAACTTTTGTGAGAACTTTAACAGCTTTTTGAGTGCGAATAGCTGAATGCCAAAAAGCAATTGCGTAGTCTAGGACCGGACAAACTATTGCTGTGTACATCCAACCTACGACTGTAGGCGGTAGTCCCCATGATTTACCAACCATCCGCTTGCATCTTGCAAGGGTGGTTTATGCTTTTTTCCCAATAGATTTACAATGTGGAATCCATGTGAGCCTCTTATCCAGAATCACACCAAGGTATTTAACCGTGTCTGATTTTGGTAAGAGGATGCCCTGATAGTCTACAGGTCTCCCTTCGAATCGGGGATTTCTAGTAAAATCAATTACACAGGTCTTGTCAGGCTTCAACCTAAGTCCATTATTAGAACACCAGGCATCCGTCAGGCGTAAAATCGCTTGGATACTGGCGTTGAAGTCTCGACCGCTTTGGACCATGGCTGCATCGTCTGCAAAACCTTGGGATAAAGTTGATGGAACTTTGGCCTTCAGAGTGGCAAGTAACTCATCCATTACTAGGTTTCAAAGAAGTAGTGAGAGAACATCCCCTGTGGACATTCTCTCTCTACACTGTTTGTCCTAGTTTCTTGTTGCAATTCCGAGTGTACTTGACGATTGCAGAGCATGCAAAATATCCATCTTCTGAGGAAGAGAGATATTTCCAGACGCTTCATTGCTCGCTGTACAGCACTAAATAATAGATTGCTGAATGCTCCTTCGATGTCGGCAAAGACAGCAAGGACTAGTTCTTTCCTTTGCAAAGCTTTTTCTACATGTGTGACTAGCCTATGTAGAGCAGCTTCGGTAGATACTCCTTTTAAGTAAGCAAATTGGTTATTGCAGCGCAACAAGGCTTCTAATCTAGGAGTCCTTATGTGCCTATCCGCTAACCTCTTAAGTGTCTTTAACAGGAAGTTAGATAGTGAGATCGGACGCCACGATGTGGGTTCGCTATAATCTTTCTTTCGTGGTTTAGGTAAGAAAACGACCTTTGCATTACGCCAAATTGTCTGTGTGTAGCCCAATGTTAGACATCGTTTAAATAAAAATTGCAAATGTTCAGTGAGTACAGGTAAGCTGTGCTGTAGTACAGCCGGAGCTATGCCGTCTGGGCCTGGTGCCTTATACAGCATAAAGCTGTTCACTGCCCATTTTAGCTTTTCTGGAGTTATAATAATTTCCCGCTCCGGCACGTTCATAGGAATAAAATCCGAAGTTGGAATAACCAGCTGTGGATCACTAGGAAAGTGGTGAGCTAGGAGAATATCTAGAATTTCAGCCATGTCCTAGGTGAGATTATCCGTACCAGGTATCTTAGGGCTAGTAGGAACCTTCCGTTTTTAGATGCTGAGCAAGCATCTAATAAAATGGTTCTGTCCGTTTGTCCATCTGTCCGTCCGTCTGTTGGCCCCACGCTACAGGTCAAACCATTTACACTATTATCTTAGAACTTTTTTAAAACAATCACAAAAGCGAGCCGGCAGGTCTGTATTGTTTTTTTACTGTAATCGAACTGATCATTGCTTAGCAATTAAATGTTGAACTGACCAAGGTCAAGAAATTTGAAAGTAAGCACCATAAAAACAGAGGAAGCGTACTTACCTATAAGCGTAACAGATATTCAGGGATTGTCTATACTGACGTTATTTGTGATTCGTGCAATTTATAAAAAAAATTCAGCTATAATAAATTACATGCTACGAGCATTGGTATATGTCTTATTGATTGTAGAGGAGCTTCCATAAATCTTATATCATCTTTTAGCGTAATATAAATTATCTTGTGCCTTTGTTGTAGCTCAGCATCTACTGCGGGCGCGCCCCCGGTCGACAAATCCGGCGCGAAGCGCCGGATTTTTCATTTCCCAGTGCTTTGCTAACATGTGCAGCTACTGGTAGACTCTCAATCTCTGAACAGTAGTTGCTCCATGCTATACGCTGGGCTTTTCGCAAAACATTTTTGTAGTTGTTTCTTGATACTAAGTATTCCTTTTATTTGGCAGGGTCTCTTACTAATTTAGAACCGGCCTGCCGCAAGAGATCCCTAGTTCTCTTGCGAAGAATTGTTAGTTCAGGTGACCACCACGGAGCTGCTTTGCTTCTGCAGGTGACATATATTTCTGGACAGGCTTTCTGAAAACTCTCCTGTAAAAACAAGGTAATGCTGTTTGCTTGATCCTCTAAACCAAAAGGTGTGAGGTTACAGCTGCTATCTACATCCTTTAACTCCTCAGTGTGTTTTGAAAGATTGCCTTGTTTGTTTTTCTTACATTTTGCACTTTAATTGGTGGTGGTTTAGCGCTTGTGACTTAAAATCTTATGTACCGGTGGTCTGAATTTGACTCTTTGTCAGAAGCATGCCATAGTCGAAAAAGATTTTGTGCATAGCTGTTTGTTATAGTTATATCAAGAACTTCTTCCCGATTTTTACTATACATGTAGGTGTGATGCCCTGATTTTCTACATCCAGATTACTGGCTAGTAGAAACTCAAGCAGTTTATCACTTCTTTTATTTATGTTGGTACTGCCTCACACTGAATGATGTGCGTTTGCATCAGCACCAATAACCAGTGGTAGCTTGTGCGTGTCACAGTAGGATACCAGTTGTCTCACGTTTTGGACATAATATTAAGTGTGTCACCAGGCATATAGACCGATGCAAAAACTATGGTTCGCTTCCCCCAATGAGTAAATATTGCTACTGTATCTTTATCACAGAATTGCAGTAATACTGTTGCTTTGACGTTCCTAGATGCTAATATGCATGAACGCAGTATGTCATTTGTGTCAGCCACAAATAGCTGATCTTTGTTCCTGAGCCCTCGTATCACACCATGAATGTAGTGAGGCTCATGGATTAAAAATATAAAGGAGTGAGAGTGGGGTGAGGTGTGAGCACCAGTGGGGTGCGTTAGACGTGCTTGTTGCACTAACATGGCGTCGCGACAACCTATGAGTAAGAAAGCCGCTGCAAACGCATGGTGCATGTTAATTTGGGTTATGTCAACATAGGGCGGAGTCATGTCTTTTTGCTCCTCCCACGTGACCCAACCCAGATGTTTGTAGCACGCTTAGATTTTAAGCTCCCTCATTGGAGCTCTCCCCAGCCTCCCGCCTACTACGTTTAGATGTCGAGACTACCTCTATGAATCGTATCTGTTCAATACCATAGTAAAGTAGATGTTTGCAGTTCGCGAGGCAAGAGACAGTAAGAGGATCAACAGCTATGATCTTTGTGTGCCCTTTAATGACAATACCTATCTCGCTTGGTATCTCTGCATAGTTGATCAATTGTGGTGTTGAGCATTGGGTTCTGACTTCTCAATTTTTTACAAAAGTTGGAAAATGTAACCTTGGCACCCCCCACCCAAACTCTGAATTTTTTACTTTTAACCACTACCAAGTGGTTAGGGGCTAGGGCCATCGTATGCTTCCATCCAATAAAGGTGAAGTCTGTTTTATTAGGTCCCTTCCACTTTATGTCATACGTGTTGGTAATGACCCAGTCCATTACGTAGGCATTGTTGCAATCTTCTCTAATTTGTCCTTTGGAAGACAGAAAAGGAGTGGTAATCTGAGGTATGTATTCGGGTCCTGCTATCCTTTCTGCTTTTCGGGCTGACAATGCAATGATGTAGTGCCCTAGTGCCAGTTCTGGGACTTTGTCAGCTTTCTTAACCCCCGCAAAGGTGACAATGATTGTGAAGTCCTTGCATGGCGTTTCGACTGACACATACTTTATTGGTGGTTTTCTCTCGCCCTTGGTTCCAGGTTTGGTCAAAGGTGGCGTTTGCCCTTCTTTTTCCGGTGGGTCGGGTTTCCCCTCCCCCCCCCTGATTCCAAGTTTGAGGGTGTGTCGGAAGTAGAAGTATCTTCTCTGCTCTTCTTTCTCTCCCTCCCTTTGGTTTTTTTACCCGATCCTGGTGATGGAGTAGCAAGACAGCTCTTATGTCCACCGAATGGTTTTGACTCCAGGAGTGGAGTTCCAGACTCGATCGCTTGTTTGACCTGTTCGGCTCTTTCAGCTTTCAATTGCTTACTTCGGAGTTGAACAGCTTTTCAGTCCCTTTTCTTTTTGAGCTGGGTTGTTTTCCCCTCATTTTTTCCAGTAGCCTTACCATCAACACCGGTGTTTAAAGATTTCCCCGTACCTTCGGTGTTGGGTGTGCTGCTGTTGTCAACGGGGAGTACAACGTCTTCCTGGAGAAGTTGAGCAATTACTGTTGCATCCACGTCAACCTCCATGTCCTCTTTAGTAACAGGACTAAGTACATCTGCACCGTCAAAGTCTGCAACAGAAGACAGTTCAAGATGTAAGTGGTTGCGCCATAGTTTTGTTTTTATTACAATATTTTTTCATAAATAGGTAATACACACTGTGCACATACTATGTGAAAAGTACTTTTCCTAATATATGTGTGCAGTGTGTAAAATACATCAGTTTTGGCAAAAATCCCGAACTTACAACTTAAAATAGAAGTTGTGATGTGTGGATTTTGTGAAAAAATGATGTTTCGTATGTGCAGCAAACTCTGTCAGTGCCATTCAGTGGATATTTGGCTGTCAGTCAGTTCTCTGCATGAATACGCCGTTAGCAGAGTTGCTGGTTTAATTTTTATCTGTGCAGAAACTGTTTGTGCGACACCCCTGTTGCCTCTATGCGACCGCCAGCCATCGCTTATAGCACGAAGGAGTGAAGGCAGCCAAGTTTCTGCAGATTTGGAATTTCCAACTTTAACAAGTTGGAAAATATTTACAAAAATATAAAAAATAACACTTACCTTTACCGGTTTCGGTGCTTCCTTGTGAGTTCGCCATCTTCTACGGGTGAGGTTGTTATTTTTCTTTTCGGTTTTTGAGTAGAAAATAAGAATTTTCAGAATTGCTTTTTAGGCACTATTTTATCCACGTCTGTCTTTTTAAACGGCGCGCGGGAATCTTGGTCAGCACTATAGTGTCGTCACATTGCTCACAACAGCAGTGATGCAGTTATTGTGGCAGAGCTTATTATGGTATTAAAGATTGTGAATTACATCAAAAAGACTTTATGCCAAGTCAGTCTAACCGTCAATTTCTATCTGTTCCGCAAGGTCACAGTCATTATCGTGCTCGTGACCGTGGCCCTTATTACCAGGCAACTAAGTTTCGACCGGCTTTGCAAACTTTGTTTTCAACTGTTAATCCTTGGCAGTCAGGAAACTACTAGGTCTGATAATGCGGGAACATCAGGCTCTAACCCATGCAATTTCCATTAACTGAAAGCAGTACTTTGCATTACCAAATATCATTGCTCGTAGTCTGACTTGGAACTACATCTGTTCCGTTCCAGCTAAACGCAACCAGCTATTGTTATCGTGTTGTTACTGTGGCAAGGATAATCATGTTTGCAACGACTGTTACCAACACAGCCGCGATTACCCTCAACGTCTTTCTAATCTATTGTTCCGCACTATTTAATAAACTAGTTTTAATCATCACGTTTATACACACTGCTCGATTTTGTGCTGTCATCTATTTTGATTTCAAAGGAAAGCATTTGGACCTTAATAATTGTAAAGATTTAAAAGTAAACAATTACATAAGTAGTTAGTTGGCCCTAATTTATTTCTTTGGATATGTAATTAGGTGCCAAGTAAACATGCACTTGTACATTTAAACTTTGGCCTTATGAAGAATCAAGAGTAAACAGTTAAATTTGTAGTAAGCTTGTCTTAAGCTGTATATTTTGATATGTCCTTAACACTTCGTACCCACGCGTATGCATTCAACCTCTGACTACTATGAAGACTCAAAAGTAAACACTTACCTCAGCAGTTTGTTGGCCCTATGTTATATCTTTTGGTATGTATTTGGGTGCCAAGCAAACACGCACTTGTACACTTACAACTTTTTCCTCATGAAAAATCAAAAGTTAAGTTATATATGTAGCTGGCTAGACCTGGGCTGTATCTTTTGATATGTCCTTCGGTACCAAGTAAACACGCACATGTTCATTTACACTCTAGATATTATGAAGATTTAAAAGTAAACACCTAAATTGGTTGTGGGGCCTAAGGTTTTCCTATGATATTTGATTGAGTGCCAAGTAACTACGCAATTATACATTCAACCTCTACCCTTATGAAGCATCAAGACAAAACAGTTAAATTCCTAGTTAGCTGATCATAAGCTGTATCTTTTGATACGTCCTTAGGTACATTGTAATTACACATTTGCAATTGAACTCTGGATACTACGAAGATTCAAAAGTAAACTTTTACATCAGTACTTAGTTGGCTTTATGTTTTATCTTTTGATATGCGATTAGGGACATAATAACCGCACTACTTCATTTGCGCTATATCCTAATGAAGATTCAAGAGTAAACAGTAACATTAATCGTTAGCTGGATTTAAGTTACATATTGTGATATGTGCTTAGATTCCAAGTACACAGAAATTTAGATTATCAGATCTGGCCTACCATGACTAAAGAGTTGATCCCATAAATCCAAATATTCAATCTAAATGTTCCAATCGTAGTTAGTCGACCTTTGGCTCGACTATCACAAATGTGATACGTGTCCTTGTCATCGCCTGAATATAAATCATCTACCTATGTGTTCCCGCTCTAGTTAATTGACTTTAGCATCTCTCAAACGACACGTTTGTTTGTGCCAACCCCTCTGCTTTCATGCGCTTGGACTCATCGGTGGTATACTGACGAGACTATCAAATTTATTTATCCTTGCAAACTATAATTTGCTTTGTTTTCTTCTTCCTTTTTGATAGCAGTGTTTGTGATCAGCATTGATTTCGTTGCTTTACTTGGATTTACTGTCACATTTCCTGTGCATCATGGACAGCTGTGTTTCGAGCATAGTGTTTCTACATTTTTCCTGTCTTCGTTTCCTATCCTGGTCATTCACCTTCCACATCATAATCTTGTTCATCCCGCTTCCTTGTTTCTATTCCATTCTTCCTTTTTCCACATCCCATTCCCAAGATCGGGATGTATATGTTCATTCCGCGCATATGTGGAATGAACTCCTTCACGTGTATGCTTCTTGGCTCAAGAGTTCAACTACCATCTAATTATTAACCGTCGAGTCGACGCTCAACCGGGAGAGAGTCATGTCATAGATACGGATTAATCCTGCCTAATATTATGTTAGCGATTATTATTATTACAATATGGGAATGGAAATATTATTATTACAAATAATTAAAGGAATATTATTATATCATTCTATTGGTTGTAATTTATTATAGTAGTAATGCATACGGGATGATTTGAATCAGGATTCAAATAATCATTCGATTATTTCTTCCTGGATATATTATTTTACTGTTAAATTGTGTTGACGTGTGTTGTATTTCGGGAGAATAAATTTCGAATTAAGTACATTTTTACTAATACTTTCCATATTGTCTTAAATACCTACCTGACTCTAAAAGTACTTAGGAGCTGATGCCTCCGTGTTCCAGTGCGAAATCTATGGCATCTCTTTGGCAGCACGCTGGCTGCTTGAGAACGAGCATAGAGATCTCCCGTTCAGGATGTTCAGTGACAGTCAGAGCTCTTTGCGCGCACTATTCAGGCCTTACGCTGCCTTGTGTGTTGTGGGTGACTGCCACTCGTACCTCAACAGACTCGCTGAGAGAGGATGTAAGGTTGATTTGGTTTTGGGTCCCTGCTCACTCGGAGTTCAGGGGTAATGAGGAGGCGGATAGGCTTGCTAAGGCTTAAGGCTTCGCATGATGGCAGCTGTGCTAGGCAGCTTGGTCCAAGGCCAATTCTACCGGTCCTAATCTCCGCTGTCCACTGCGCCATTGCGGGGTGGACCAGAAGTGAGCACTCAAGACATTGGACTGGTTTGCGTAATTGTAGACAGGCAAAGCTGTAGATATCGGCACTGTTGTATGGTAATGCATCAATGATACGATATACCAGGGATTAGCTGTGGTTGGTTGGGTTAGTTACTGGCAGGGCCGGCGTGACGGGTGGTTCAGGTGGTCCACTGAACCAAGGCCGGGCTCAGGCTATGTAACGAAAAAACAGTCCAAAAACGTTTACAAATTACAAACAATGAGGGCCGTAACCAGGAGCTAGACCATAGCCGGGCTACATGTCGCGCCGGGCCTGGTTACTGGGCATGGGGCGTGGGGCCATCATGGTTGGAGGATAGGAGTTTTAGACTCGCCACGGTGCCGGCACTGCGTGGAGGACTATGATGCTCCGATTCACTTCCGAACGTCGTGTCTAGCCTTTTTATTAGTGAAGAACCTCTACTTAGGTGGCTGTCTTATCTCGTTGGAACTGTTGGGTCAGCTAGTGGCGTTCTCGCATGCCACGGGTAGGCTCATACGCTGATCTAGTTTTTCACGTTTATAGGGGGAGTCTGCAATAGGCCATTATAAATAAGGCCTCAGCGGCGTCAGTCTCGCAAGAGACTGGACCCCTGATAATTAATAATAATAATATACATTGAATTAAAACATTATTACAGAATGTTGTTCCACTTTAAAACGCAGGCTTTAAATATTTAAGTGCATTACAGAAAACCCTGTACACAATTGTTGAGTACAGACTGAGTTGAACCCGAAATAATAGTCTCTAGAAAGAACAACAGTCATTCAACTACCTAAGTTTTACAGAAATTAAGATTTTGAGTCCCGATTATTACTTATACTATTACCACACAAATTGCATTTTTAGGACTTTGATAAAATAAGAATTATATTCTGCATCGAAAATACGTAGTTTCAAGCAATTTGTCATTGACTATTACAAACTATGCACCCTATTTCTAATTATCTACTATCCATACGCTTAAAAATAATATAAACTTCATTTTTTTTGCCCTACAGTACTCCATTTTAATAAATAATATAAATTATGTAAACAATAAAATTAAAATCTAATACAAAGTTAACACGCAGTCACAAATCACAAAGCGTTACAGATACACAACTGATATAATATTATCTTTACTTTTTAAATATTGCTTAACAAGGGATGCCAATAGTTTTACTTGAAAGATCAAAAAAAAAACATTATTTTATATACTTTAACTCACTGAATAAATATATTTTGCTACAGAAAGATACACTCTGACTTTAAATTGTCAGTAAACTTAACTTACTTACGCCGTGCAAATGGAAGCAATTGGCTTCGCCCCTATTTGTGATGTTCTTAGAACACCATCGCTATATGCAGATGATGTTGGGACTGTCTGCTCTAATGTAAAGATGGAAATAGTTAAGACTGAACTTGAAAATGTATGTAATAGCATTAACACTTGGTGCATTGAAAATGCAATGGAGTTGAGTTTTGCCAAGACGGTATTTATGAATTTTTTCAATCCGAGATCCAAGCGAGTATGTGATTTTGAATTTATACTTTGTAGTAATAACAGAATCATAAAAGTAGAGGCATTTAAATATTTGGGTATTAATTTTGATTGTTATCTTAAATTTGACTCACATTGTAATTTGGTTTTAAAAAAGATAGCTTTTAAGTGTTCCCGACTTGTTAAATATAAGCGCTTTATAGATCCAAAACTGTTGGCTATAGTATTTAAGTCCCTAGTGTTTTCCCACATTGATTATGGACTTCCTATATGGGCATCAGCCCCAAAAGTTTTACTGGAAAAGCTACAACATACAATAGACCATTATCTGAAATGCATTATTCTAAAAGGCTATCATTTTAATTTATTGGTAAATAAGCAGCTTGGTTTTCCAAAAGGCCGACCTCGGTCAGCTATTGATATGTGTAAACTGTATGAAATGTATAGCTTACTCACTGTGTCAGAGAGAATAATTTACATTACTTTATCGACAACCAGAACACTACTTAAGCAAACTGATGTACTTGACTGTTTAGCTGAAGTTGTTGATAAGAGAGTTAAGACGACCAGAAATAGTTTTAAGCTTATTGTTCAACGGACCTCGTCATTTTACCACAATTCGTATCAATATAGAGCAGTTATGGTATGGAACTCGCTCCCTACCTATATCCACAAAGAGAAAAATTTAAAGGACTTTCAATTTGAACTTGGAAAATGGATTTTATTAAATCGCGACAATATTTATGTATAATTATATTTTGTAGTTTGTAGTTCCTAGATATATGTATAACAATGTCTTTTCCTGAAAATCAGTGTAATTTCGCTGTGTGATTATGACAATAAAGCAATTACTTACTTACTTACTTTATTTTAGTAGCCCTTTGGACGTTTTAAGCAGCAACATGAGCTCTAACCAGCTGGCTTAGGGGCTACGGATGTAGTAGGGTGTGTGTAATAAACGCATGCTTAAATTTCCTACCATTGTTGGGTGTTTGTGAAAACAAATTTTTTTTTGTTTTCATAATCCAGAGTTAATTCATATAAAACAGAAATTGGTGAGTTCAGGCAAATGTTTGTCAAAGCACACCGTCCTGCTGCAACTATTGGAACACAGCACTACTGTAACACGGATTCTTATTTATGAAAGGGGGAATATGTCCGAAAACCGAAAGGATTACGTACTGTACTCACATCAATAATAGTATAAATATGGTTCTAATTAGTAGATTATAAAGAACACTAAATAGTAATAATTCTAATAATCAATTACAGTTACTTATAACTTGTTAACACTAATATTAATCTTTAATAAGAGGGTTTTTAGGAGAATGTTACGACGCCAATATTTACCACAATTGATACGATACAAAACGCATGTAGTCTGCAATTACTATATTAAGCTTGGAAGTATGTAGTGCGATAATTGGACAATTAAAAAGCAAAACCTAATAAAGATTTTGGAGTGAAGAAGATGAAAATAGCATCAAATTGTAAACTACAATGAGCACTATACCTTGTAAGTACTAACAATCGCTGTCGGCCTAATATTTAGCAGTTCAAATTTATAATTAAGCCTGAGATTTTTGGGAGCTCCTAATGCAAGCTTGTGGTTGTGACTTGCCAAGCGAGAGAGAGAAGATTACGGCTATACAGGCATTGCAGCTGAACTTCATTCCGTTGTAGCTGTCTGTTAAACGCATCCCTTTTAGCATGTCTTATTCGCTTATGAATTCAACTCTACACATCTCTCAAAAGGGATCGGGCACAAATGACGCAATACCATCATCTCTCCAAGCTTCTCTCTTTTCAGTTAGGTACCTATGATAACCGGGGTGTCTTGAGGGGGCATCTCCCTCGGGAATTTAGGAAGGTGCCGAGGGCACAGCCCCCCCCCCCCCCATCCTCATAGATAATAAAGACATAAAGCCATAGGGTATCCCGTATGGGGGCCTAGCTCCCCTAGTATCCTAGGGAACCTCCTAGGAAGTAGTTAGCCAATATTTACATAACTGCTTCCGTGGAAGGGTAGGAGCCGGTTGCACAATCCCTAGCCGAAGTCTGTGCGAGCAGATTTCGTAGTAGCAGCCCACTTTCCGAAGTTCTCCCATACTATGTCCATATAACTTTACGTGTTGGGAGATATCCTATTCTTTAGTTGTAGGACATTTGCTACCCTGACATTTGCTACCCGGACATTAGCTACCCGGACATTAGCTACCCGGACATTTGCTACCCAAAGCCCAACCTAGGACATTTGCTACCCATGTAAGAAGGGAATAGATTCCACAACGCTCGCTCCCACAGGTTCTCTCCAGATCTTCCAGACAGCATCGGCCATCTGACAGAAAAGAAGTGAGACCCATGAGAAGAAATAATCTGAAAATAATACTACATGTGATCCTGCAATCCGATGCCTATTGACCAAGAGATGGATCAGAAAAGGACGCTGCCCTGCGGCAAAGATGCATCTCGAGATAAAAAAAGCGAGGATGAAAGGAGAGCGAGGCGTGCTAAGGCAGTTGGAAAATTGGCTTCAAGGAGAACCCAACTCCACGATCGACTCCTCGAAAAACAGGGATTCAGATTCATCTCGATTATTTTCCTTTTTCTAAAATTCTCTTCAGTTTTTGAAAAGAAGAATACTCATCGGAAGGGAAGAAAAAATATGAAAACTCCAAAAGGGATAAGACGTTTACAAGGGGATTGCTCTGAGAACGTCTGTTGGTGTCATCGTAAACCTAAAAAAAATAGAAAAAGTCATTGTAGTGAAAACCTTTACATATTTATATTTCTGTGCATCGTGGTTTCCATATTCGCCGTTCCCCTCTATAAGTTCACGTTAACTTTACTATAATAATTATTCGAGGTCAATAGACCATTAATTAAGAATGTAAAAGTCAAAATTTAATATTTGTGAATTACCTGTACTTCATTTGATCTAGATTCGGGAACTATAAGCACTGCTATAGCAGTGCGCGTAAGAAATCATTGTAAAATATCTTAGTAAAAATATGTGTGGACGAACACCTAAACACGAAAAACAAAAATAATATAAATTAATTTTTGAATCAGTAAATCTGTAGCTCCCGGTCTTCTGCCGTATGGAGAAAATTGTATCATTTCAGTTTGAATTATATTCTCATTTGCTTTTCAATTAATATAAAATTAACCTTAAAAATTTACCTCTCTTCTTCGATCGTTCGTGTTTGCATTATATCGGCAAAACTCTTCTTAATTCTCATCCTCTGGCATTTCTAAAATATAAATATAATAAATTATTCATTAATTCAATATAACATAAAATGATTGGCATAAAATATAGACGTCGAGTGTAGTTCTTCAGGACTCCTCGCACGTAATTATAGTGTCTTGGCCCCTCTCATAAAACTATGAAAAAAGTATAAAAATATTAGGCAAAATTGAAGGGAGAGCGAGGAGGCGATCTCGCAACTCTGGCTAACATTTTAGGTTTCGCCTTCCTCTCCTATCTTGATTGTTGGTCGTGACTTCGAACTGCATTTCTCTGCACCAAGTTTGTCCAATGTCAAGCTGCTCTCCCTGACTATCCTTATTGGCAAATTAAATAAATATAAAGAAAATAAATATCCTAGACTAAAATTAAAATAAAAATACTAAAATGTAAATTTACCTAAAAGGGCATCAAAATTTAGGACATGTGGCTGTCCTGGAGCGAGAGACTTGGCACTGCGGTTGTCTGGGGGCTGAGGCTCCAGGTTAATCAGACACGCGTACTAGTAACCACCCTTCGTCTCCAGGATAGCCGTGATAGCTGGAGCTGGCACCTTTAGCATCACGTCACATGTCCTTCTAAAACAAATGAATAAATAAATTTAAATCTAACAAATTAGAACACTTACCTGATTGGCTCTGCAAAATTAGGGACTAAGCAAATTGCTGAAACAGGAAAGCCGGTAATAAAAGGTGCTTGTCACTTGGAATGCTCAGCAACCCAAGCACTTGTTCCAATCCTTTGACTTTCCTATCCGGCGAGGCTGGAGTTGTGGGCGGCCAGGCCCACAACCTTCACGCTGCTCCGTCCTTCTGTAAAAGTTAATAAAATTAAATAGACTTAAATAAAATATAAAACTAATGTAAATAAAATTCAAAATTCAAGGCAAAGGCGTTGCGTTGTTCGTGAGGACTGGGAGTTGGAGTTTCCTGCCATTTAGAACGCTCAGCAAGTCAAGGAATAATTCTTGTTCCCTGTCCATCCCGCCCAACAGCATTGGATTTGAGGGCAGCCAGGCCCTCGACCATTGCGCAGCTTTGCCCTCCTAAAATAAAATAAAAACTAAATCTAAATAAATCTAAATTCCCATTTAAATTGGCTAACCATAATTGGCAAAATTTCCGTGGCAAACTAAATTTTCGAGGAGCCTTGGTGGGCTCGTCGGCGGTCCCAATGCTCCGTTAGCTCCGCACCATCGACAGTTACCCGCCACTCCTCGGCTTTGCGGGAGCTCGTGGTGGCGAAGCTGAGAAAATGGAGACTTTTCACAACACCTTGGCCTCTGCCACCGAGCTACTTGCCACTGGAAATCCTACGAGTAAAAATAAACCTCAAATAGCAAGAAAACATAAACTGAGCATAAATTAATGGCTAAAAATAAAATAAATCAAACTCACCATCATAGTCATATCTGAGATACTTGGCAGTCTGCAGCTGCCGAGCTTCTTCCCCTTTCATTGGTCTCCGGCCCCCTTCAGAGTGGTGGACACCCCCTTCATAAACTATATCTACCATCTGACACTATCTCACTTATAGTAAAAAGTAAAAGTTATGGGTGTTAAAATATATAAACATAAATTCCGCAATAAATCTGGAGATAAATGCCAAGATGCCGACGTGAGGAGGTAAGGTAAACTCAGGGATGGCCTCCCACCCGCTCTCCAAAGCGGGAGAGAATACTATTCTTGTTTTACAAGGTGCGGAGTATGGCTCAGTTATACCCCCTTCTCACATATCGCATTAAAATCTTAGTAAAATTCTGTCCAGAAAAGATTTTCTGAAAATAAGGAGATTTAAAAATTAAAACATATGTACCTTATTGGTCTTTAATACACCGTAGTTATGCCGTATTCCAAATTTAATTTTGTGGCTGGATTCTGTAGTTGCAAACACAGTGGCCGCGCCACCTATTTATTAAAAAAGGGAAACAAGCAAAAGGGTTTCTAACAAGAACACTGTAGCGCATAGACTACAGCGTGTTCCAGTAGTATACAGTAGCATCTACACTACAGCGTATCCCGTCAGAATGAGCAAGTCAACCTAAACAAAGACCGCACTCTGCAGGGACGCTGCGGCAAACACGGCCAAGTTTGCCACGTTGCTATCATTCCGGAAAGTAACAGCAGCATCTCCGTGCGGCCAGACTCCTGAAGTTGGCGTTGTGCAGGCTCTACTATGAGCATGCATACGCATCTTATATGCAGGAGAGCAGCTAAGGAACAACCAAGGAGCCGTTTCTACCTGCCCGTAAAAACTTGGCAACGTGGCGTACCATTATCACTACCACTGGTACAGCCACGACTTGCTTCTCAATAAGCTCCCCTACGCATCATTTTGCGTAGTGTGTTTGACCAAAAGGAAGCAAAGTTTCATATCTCCTGATTTTCATCTGAAAATTTCGAAAAATTTTATCAAAAAGTTTGAGTTGCCAAACAAAAGTGAGTTAAAAAGAGAAGAATATCATCCCCCCTCACCATTTTTCATAAAATCTGTAAATTTATTTCATTTTATTTACCGAAAAACAGTATTAGAATTTTCGCGGAGTCAGAGCCTATGGTAAAGGCCAGAACTTTTTTGTCCTTATAAAAGTAAGACTGTTATTCGTCAATACTCCGAGTAAAAACCTGACGAGGGAAACCCTCGAAAAAATACGAGTAACACAAAAGCAATTGCATGTTGTACGCTTGAAGATAATAAATAACCTACCACTACTTCTGTGATTAGTCCCCTTAACTGCCCCCCTAACGTGTATAATTTGCCCGCTCAAAACCCATAAATAACCTTCTCACCAACATGCCTAATTTGTCCACTAGAATCCCATAAATAACCCGACAGCATAAATGTTTAATAAGTAACATAAATGACCATAAATAACCAGCTACGACAGTAAGTTTAACATTTCTTTACGAATCGGTAACTATTCTAACAGCACAAACTGAATTTACTGCAAAAAAAATATAGAAATGTGCAGAAAATCAAAAATTTACGAGTATGCTGTGAAGGCTAGTGACTAAGAAGCAAAAACATTAACATATTAGTTTGAAGTAGTTACTTGCTTCTTGGTAACTTGCCTAGACAGCATACTCGTAAATTTTTAATTTTCTGCACATTTCTATATTTTTTTTTGCAGTAAATTCAGTTTGTGCTGTTAGAATAGTTACCGATTCGTAAAGAAATGTTAAACTTACTGTCGTAGCTGGTTATTTATGGTCATTTATGTTACTTATTAAACATTTATGCTGTCGGGTTATTTATGGGATTCTAGTGGACAAATTAGGCATGTTGGTGAGAAGGTTATTTATGGGTTTTGAGCGGGCAAATTATACACGTTAGGGGGGCAGTTAAGGGGACTAATCACAGAAGTAGTGGTAGGTTATTTATTATCTTCAAGCGTACAACATGCAATTGCTTTTGTGTTACTCGTATTTTTTCGAGGGTTTCCCTCGTCAGGTTATTTATGTGTTTCTCAGTTAAGAATGTTGGTTGACAATAACATAGGGAATTGATATAATTTATAAGAATAGATAAATTATATATAATGTAGCTCTTTTAAAAAGTGAACGTAAAATTTGTAAAACCGTTTGACTTTCAGGGTTTCAAATTGATTCGATAAGTCAACTGTTGAATCATACCTTTCTGACCACTAGGACACCAATCAACGACGTTAAGAAAACGCAGTTGATGGATGTCATCTAAGTGTACTCTAGAAATTAGGCTAAGAGATGCAATGGTAAAGCATAATTTTGCATCTGGTCAGAAAGGCAACCCCCTTGACCTAATTAAAGTACACTTAGAAATCTAACTACCCTGTAGAACATTAAAATTTGTGGTTTGAAAGCTTCACGTTGTCTTATTTAGTTCCCGCAATCGCTTGTACTCGTCAATACTTGAATTCTCTGCAGGCGAAAATTTTTCCGTAGCAATAAGCTCTGAAGTATCCAATTCAGTAATTGCAAGTCCTTGTAATGAAGTGCATCTACTTAGTGCAACGTAAGCTCCTCCTTTAAAAATATTCCATCCTTTTAAATGAATAACTGCTCTTGACACAGTTTGCCCCTGGACTTTATGGCAAGTTATTCCGGCAACTAATATAAATGGCAGCATTGTTCGATGTATTTTTCGTCCTCCTAATTTAGCAGTAAAATCAAACTGTCTCGGCTCAATACAAACTAAGTTTGTAGTTTTATCTTTAAGTTTCCCTCCTGCTGTGGGGTCATCAAACAAAATGTTGACGCTTTCAGGAAGTTGACCCGTGTAGGATTGATCAGGTAATAATCGTGGCCATTTGATGGCTTTGATTGCTCCTCGGCTGCCATTTACAAGTTTGTCATCCAGAGATAGATTGCACCTTAACATAATTCTTACTGACAGTCCTATTTGAATTTGTGATGGAATTCCTGATGTTTTGTTTATATCTGTTGGTATTACTTCTTTCGGAGCTAATTGACCTGTTTCATTGCCATCACCATATTTGTCGACAGCATAGACAAGATAAATTTGTAAGCCTTGCTTTTTTAAATCTTCAATATTGGCTTCATTACAGTTGTTTGCCAACTTGTTTGTAGGATATATCCGAATAACGTCCTGCCAATCCTTTTTAACTTCTTGATTCCAAGTATTTTCTTTTCCTAAAACGCGAGTCATGAGATGTGACAAATCTTCATTAGTAATCATTCCAACACGAAGTCGACTGCAAATTTGTTTTAAGGGATCCGACCCTGTCTGTCGATGGTTTACTTTAAGTTCAACAAAGCCAAACAACCTCCATAAATCTGTCGACGCTTTCATCGACGACGGCTGCTTGTATATCCAGTTTCCATTGCAAGGTTTTAATTGAAGAATATCTCCAAAAATAAGAATATTAAGGTTAGCAAATGGTTGTTGTGATTCAAATATATCTTGAAGTCGGCGGTTGATGTATTCAAATGTTTCATAGCTAATCATACTAGCTTCATCTAAAATTATCCAACGAAGGTACTTGTATCTTCTTCTGTAATTTTGCAAAGTTATAGCTGAAAGTTTCCTGTAAGGGGGCACTTTATGACCAATCTCTACAGGTATACCAAAACTTCGATGTAAAGTGAGTCCTGAAATTGGAATAGCAGCGCAGGCAGTTGGAGCTGCAATTTGAAGAGGATCTCCTATTCCGTGTAATATGCTTCTTATAAAAAGCGTTAGAGTTTGAATGACATAACTTTTTCCTGTCCCACCTTCGCCACTAACAAACAGCCGTAGTGGTTGGTCGCGTGAAGTTTTTTCATTTTGAATTTGTTGCCTCACAGAATTATAGACTTGAGTTTGCTCTGGACTAAATGTAGCAACTCTATTTTGTATAATTTGTAGTATATTTTTAGGAGGGGGTTGAATGTCTTGAATAATTTCTGGGTCTTCATCGTACTCTTGAAATTCTATATTATTATTTCCTATATGATCTACATTCAGTAGTTCGAGGTCGTTTATGAGTCGTAACTGAGCTCTATCTAATTCTTCCTGAAGGCCTATTTTAATTAACGGTGAATTGTGCTCTGTTTTAAGTAACTGACGATTTGCTATGAAAGATGATGAAGCATTTTCAAATCCGTGAAGGAGTTCATCTTCGTTTCTGAATGGTAGAAACATAACGAGCAACGAGTAATGGTAATCTTCCGCATATTTTTCTTTATTAAACATTGGATATTTCACAACTTTTGGGTTTCTTCGGCGAACCATTACACCTTTGTTGTGTAATAACTGTATTGAGACACTTCGATGTTTTGTATTTGACTCTATCACTTCAAAATCCTCTTCTAGTTCCTCATCAACATCATCAAATGCGGCGTTTTTCTTTGGTTCATATAAAGCAGCAAATTCAAAAAGACACATTTGTCTCATCTCTTCAGTATCTGGTCTTAATTCGTACCGTTCGATAATATTCATACAAATAACAGTCTTTTTATTCCTTAAGTGTTCTTTCTGAATCATTCGAATCCGGTTTTCTTTTTTGTATGCAGGGACAAATTGAAAGGCATTCGAGCAAAACCGCAAAGGCAGTCCTAAAATGCGAAATGCTACTTCCGGGCATCCAATGTGTCTATTTCGGGTAACAACGTTGGCTACATTCATGAGATTTCGTCTAATAGTTTCAGAAGTTGAAGATTTAGCAGTCACTAGCGCATCTTGAAGTTGTGCAGAAATGCTTTCAGGCTCTGCTTTGCTAATGTATTTTGCAATATAGAAGACAATATCGTTGACGTTACCAATGACCTGAATATCCATATTGCTTCGAATAAGTTGTAACAACTTTGGATGATAGTTATTGACATTTCTTTCGTCCGCCTTGCGGGCGTATGCAACACTTCGACCGTGGTTTTTATGTGTTTCTTCCTTCGACAGAATCTTTGTACACGTTGCTTCATCGCGTGGAAAATTGAAACGACAAATGCGCGAGTTACTGTTCTTGAAGCACGTTAGTGTGTGATGGTGGATTTGATATTTGTTAACTAGATCTGGTATTTCAGATTGCAAAGAAACTGACACGTTGTCGTTGATAAACTTAATTCCTTCTTCTGTTGTATAATCTGGTGTGTTTTCGCACCAAATAATCATGTGGTAGTGGCCACTTCCTCTTGCTTGAAACTCAACTCGCCCGATGTGGTGTTTAACTTTTCTTCCAAAGAGAAGTTCGCCATTTTTTTCCAATATTGATATTATCTGTTTAACCTTGGTACAAAAATATCGTGCAGCTAAAACTGGGTTTTCGTTAAGAAGTTGGTTGCGTTCTGTTTTAGACAAAGTTTCGTAAGGGCATTCGCTGGCTTCTCCGTACTTGGATTTCCATATTGCATTCATTAATTCAGGGGAATTTAAATCATCTGTGGAAAAAGTTAACCAAAATGTTGCAACTCCAAGCATGTTCACCATTGCAAAAACATCGCCGCCAAATTGCTGCCAGTAGGAAGCACCTCCACGTATTGCTTTTAAATATAAATGCGGATTAGATGCGCCTGGAATAAGTGATGGTCCTACGTCATTTGAACCTTGATGTTTCATGTTGCATACAATTCCAATTTGTTGTTCTATCTTGTATTGCTCAATTCTGTCTAACGCATAGCATAGATACTCCTTGCAATGAAATCTTGTATCTGAAGACATTATTCTCGCTTGAAAATATTTCAAAGCTGACTGTTTTATTTTTCGCCTATCATCGTTAAAACCGTGAGTGCCGTGGGGAAATAGAGATACAAACGATAGTTCTTCAAGATGGCTTTCCAAATACGATTTAATCGGTGGCCCTGTCACCCGGTGCAATTGCATTGGATTTGAAGCGTGTCCTCGCTGAAGGTTTTGTATGTAGGTTTCTATTTCAGGTTCATTATGATCAATATTGTGAAGAAAATATGGTTCAATGGAATATTGAGCACTGTCTTCGCTCTGTTCTAAGTGTGGATCTTCTACTGGTTTAGCTGCTTTGTCTTTAATTTGCTGGTCTTTATTTTCTTGAATTTGAATGGAATTTAATTTTGCATTTTTTCGTGCTCGAGTTTGATTCTTGTTTTCTTCATTTAGGGTAACGCCAGAACTTGCTAGTTGTGGTTGAACTTGTGTCTCTTGTGCTAGTTCCATGTCTTCAATTAGTTGTGGTTGAGTCAGAATCTTGTAATCCTGCCTACTTACGATACTTGGCGTTTCTTGAGATTGGCTGGTACTATCTATTTCCATGTCTTGTATTGTGTTTTGATTGTCAGGGACAACTTGTTCTAGTTCTACTTCATTCCCAACTAGAAGTTGCAAGTCGCTTTCGGCATTATGCTGATCCATTACAATACAAGCAAAGTTTTCTTGTCTGTCACTTTCTTCTTCGACATCATTTCTTGGTATCATAATAGTCCTAGCTTGTATTGGACAAACACAAAAAATAAACTTTTGAACATGACTGTTAATCATTTGTTGCAATTCATCCAAGTCTTCAGTTCTTGCTTCAGTAAATGTCACCTTAGGTTGCACGTTAATGTGGACCAGCGAAGAAATTTGGTTTGCTGCAGATTCTAATGGAAATTTTATCAGACATGCACGTCCTCTTTCAGTTGTGCACACTCTTCCGTTTTCGGTTCGGCTGTGAGAATCAAAATAATAAACGGAAGTTTCCTGCTTGGTAATTGCCATGGAATATTGAGATGTTGTTAAAATGCACGATTCCACATCCATTGTTAGAAAATGTTGAATAGCCTGTTCCAATGTGGGTGATTCATTGGTGATTACATTTTGTCCATTGGCTTTAAACTTTCTTCCTTTCGTAAGCAATCCGTTTAAATTTGTAGCGTCATCGTCAAACTCTTGTAAATTGACAGTAATATCTTGGTTTTCTAGCATGATATTACCCGTTATGTCTGCCGAATTTAGAAATCCCTGGTTACCTTCAATTTCAGCTCTTTTTGCAGGGGAAGCATTTTGAAGAACTTGATCGTAGAGTCTGTCCCCGTCTATTAAGATTTGGTCTACTGAATTTCGGGTAAAGGTGATCAAATTTGTTGCAAATGCATATGCAATAAATGCTGCGCAAATAGATGTGCATTGTTTTCCTCCATGCTGGAAAAACAATGTTGGATTTGACTGACCCAAAGAGATTGTACCTTGCAAAATTTCAAAGCTTTTTTTGGAAATGTAATTTGTTGTTTTAACGATGGGAGTTGGTTGTGTAAGAACAACAATGTTTTCTAAGTTTAAATCATCTTTACTTCGGTTGACAATAACAACATCTTTGTAGAGTGGATTATTTAATTTTAGCCAATTTAGAGACTGCAACACATATTCCGGGCGGATTTGAAATTCTCTTCTTGATGTGACAGCTTCAAGTGTTTCTGCTACAACAACAACTTCTGAATCAATAGACGTCAATGGCAATTGGTTTGATATTTCATTTACTGCTTGTGCAAAATGAATTGCAGTACCTTGCATTCCAAACTGTCCAGTGTTTTTGCATAGTTTAAAAATTTTGAGATGAAGCTTCACTTGACTGATTAGACGGATTTCCATTGGCGTCAACTCGGATATACAAGTGGGAGCTTCCGGTACAATCATTAGATTGTACTTTGATTGGGCTGACATTTTTTTCTTCTGTAAATGAGTGTAGCAAGTATGACATAGAAAAATAGACGCGTCTTCTTCATAATTTTCGACACTGTAGCTGTGTAATGTTTCAATGTGCTGTAAATTTAGAACTGTTCTTCTTACTCCAATGGGATACATCATTCGATCACAAAATTCGCAAGGTGTCGACGGCCATGCTTTCATGTTTAAGTCGTATTCTTGTTTAATTGCTTGAAAGATATTATTTTGTTGTAAAGTCGAAGCAGTGGACTGAGAATCCGGTTCCATATAATTATATTTTGCTTTTTTGTGTTTCTGGTAATAACGAGCGTTTGCTTCTTGTCGGTGATTCTCATCCTCCAGTTTTTGTGTTTGTTCTCTACGCTTTCGTGCTTCTTGATATTCAAGTTTCCTAGCATCTTGAGTTTTGGGCGTATTTGCTTGCTTAAGTTCAATAGATTTGTTTATTTTTGCTTCTCTGTATTTTTGATTTTGAAGTTTTTTGATTTCTTTCTGTTTCAGAATTTCCAGAGGCGTTTTGTCTTCATTCTTTTTAATCTTGAGGTTCTTGGACGCTTGCTTTTTAAGATTTATATAATTATATTTTGCTTTTTTGTGTTTCTGGTAATAACGAGCGTTTGCTTCTTGTCGATGATTCTCATCATCCAGTTTTTTTGTTTGTTCTCTACGCTTTCGTGCTTCTTGATATTCAAGTTTCCTAGCATCTTGAGTTTTGGGCGTATTTGCTTGCTTAAGTTCAATAGATTTGTTTTTTTTTGCTTGTCTGTATTTTTGATTTTGAAGTTTTTTGATTTCTTTCTGCTTCAGAATTTCCAGAGGCGTTTTGTCTTCATTTTTTTTAATCTTGAGGTTCTTGGACGCTTGCTTTTTAAGATTTTCCATTATAACTCTAAGTTATTTACTGTAATATTCAAAAGAATTATAAAAAGAATTAAAAAAAGCATGAAGTACCAGAGGAATATTACCAAGCTCACTCGATCCCCGCCCAGTTCATTAACATCCCTCTCCAGCAATCAAACTAATCTAAACCATAAGCTCAGCATCTACTGCTGCTCACGGTTGACATTTGTTTACCTAAACTACACGCTTAGAAAAGATCTCGACTAACTATTAGTTAGGTCGAGCTAACACATTTAAGTGTTAACTTCAACACGATTATTTATACCACCGTATATTAAGCTAAATTAGTGCCACAACTGTAGACTAGCCAGTGGTTAAAGATGCCGGTACCTGACGTGGGTGCGGGTGCGAGCCCCACTTTTTGAATTATTTTTTCATTCAGTTAGTCACATTCTTGGTTACCTATTCAACACAGAAAATAGTAAACTCAATCTAACACATTACAGTGTAAATCCCTCTCTAAAATTTGTGTCGACCACTGTAACATCTTCTGGGGTCGATGTTGGAGCAACACAAAAAAAAGTTTCAAATTAACACCCATGTAGTTAATTTGCTTATATTTTCCTAAGCGTGTAGACTTGAGTTTGGCAGCTTAGATTCTTAGATAGAAGTGGATTAATCACCAATTCAAGTACACAACGCTGTAATGCATTACTGGCGGTTGGCCCAAATTAAGTTACATTAAAGAAGAAAATCCAGGCATGCAGCATGAGAAAAAAGTCACAGTTCATTACATACAGATTTGTCTTACACATTCGCACTGGCCCTCACTGTGTCATATTCGGAATATTTGGTCATATCGTGATTATAACGGGCTCAAAAAACTTCATTACATTTCATGTCAGATTATCTCACGATCGCAACATTCAATGTAAGATTTTAACTTTCAAGTCTGAAATCCAAAATCTTTGAAGTTATTTTGTTGACTTTGTTTGGAAAGAGAAAATGCAAATGATTTCTGATGCAAGCGAAAGACGTGGAATTACTACCACCTGTCCATGAGTGAGTTCAGTGAGTTGTCTATGAGTCCTAATTCCATGAGTGTGGATAATTTTTAACTCCAAGACTGTTGTTTCTGTTCATTATGAATGATTGTTCGGCATTTTCCTCCTGCACATTTTCCTACCGTACATTTTCCTCCCAACTTCGTAAGTACCGAGGACATTTCTCTCCTACTATTAAAATCTTGTCACTAATAAAACGTTTCTTGTACTTTAGTTTATGAATTTTGGATATTTTTAAGACGGTATATGAATGCATAAAATGTCTAAAAGGAATGCTAGTTTATTTTATTTTAGTATGATTTTTATTCAGGTAGGAATGAGGGAAACTGTTCTCGGTACGATGTTGGGAGGAAAATGTCTGGGGAGAACAATTTCAGGAGTAAAGTCAAACCATTATGATTACATATTTCACGGACATGGACGGGGTATCTTATATAGTAGATGAGACTTGAGTCTCTGTCTGAGTGACACTAAGTGAGAGTCGTAGTTGAGGATTGAGTCAAATGTCTTGAAAGAGCAATTACAAAATCTGAATTCAATTGACGCGTTTTCTCAATGTAGGTATGTATTATTTTTGGAGTAATCAGTATAATAGACAGAAATTGGAGTTTATTATTATAATTATGGTAATATACAAATTACTAGTTACTTACTGCAATTTAAGTTGCTCTGCTAAGTAGGTAATCACTGTGTATAACTAAGTATACTGTACAATAGTCACTGTAATATTCGATTTTTAACCAGAATCATTTTCCATGTAAACAAACGGAAAACAAATCGAGAATTACTGCGAATGAATTCTCATGCCGGAATTTAAATGTTTCCGCCCCGAAACGAATTTCATAAAGAAACGATGACGATGACATGCATGGGTAATTTTCATAACTTTATAAATTATTATGACGCCATTTATGGCCCTGGCTGTAGTGAGAAGTCTCATTCTATTCAACTCACCAAATCACAACTTTTCATTCCACGCGTACATGGGCCATGTGTAGACGTTGCACTCATCACTCATTTGAAAGTGTCTTAATTTAAAACTTTTTACAGTTAAGTGACTTCAGTGTCCCCAGTTCCTGCCTTCTCTAACAACACGATCCAGGTAATTACCAATTTATTTACATAAATACTTAAATACAGAGCCGGACGAAGGATTTGCTTTTAGGCAGCAATTAATTTCTATACAAACACAACTTTTTTGATTTTCTTGGTTGTTTTCTTTAGTAAAGTTAAACGTTGTATTTACATGGGTTAGAAAAGTTCAAAATGTTCCGTTTTCTAATCCCTAAAAATTGCAAGATGTTCTATTTACATGCTTTGAAAAAAGTAAAAAATGTTTTATTTCCATGTTTTTGAATAGTACAAAACATCTTATTTGCATGTTTTTGAAAAGTTTGAAACATTCTATTTTCATGTTTTTTGACAATTCAGGCAGCTGGGGCTGTCAGCATGGCTACGGACTCATTTAACGGCATAAAAATGTGATGCATTTTTTTAAATTTCAATAGAATGAAGATTTATCGTGATCGCTATCAACGAATGGCGTACATTCGACAGCGGGAAGTAGAGCGACGTGCATTTGAAGACCAACGTAGACGAGATGAAGACAGAAGACGAGAACGTGAGGATCGAAGGAGGAGAGAAGAAGATGTACGTCAAAATGAGTACCGACTGAAGGAAGCAAAGCAGAGGCGGGTCGAGGAGTTGCTGCTGGAGAGGGAAAGGGAGAGGGAAGGCGTTCGTCGAAGAGAGCGGGAAGAGATGCATCGACGAGAGCGGGAAGATTCGCGTCGAAGAGACAGAGTGAGAGAAGAGGAGGCTGAAGCCGAAAGACGGCTGCTTGCTGTGCGAAGGAAGCGATTGGCCATTCCTTCCGTACAAGGCAGGCACCGTCCGTACAGCCGTTAGTTTTTTATTGCAAACAAATGCTGAATAAAATTATGTATATGACATGAATTTGCTTTACATACTTTACTATACCATTGCATACTCATCCGATTATTATCTGTAGTGCATTTCTGTAGTACATGTGTGGGAAGAGGGAAGGAGTGAGACAGGGCGGGATTCAGGATACAGTCATACAGGCAGCAGGAGAGGAGGAGGTAGTAGTGTGATGGAGTGGGAGTGGTCAGAAATTTACCAACGCGATGCACGCAGATAACATGTCGCTAGGATTTTTGTGAGTGTGCAGGAAAAAAATGCGACAGGTTACATAATTGGCGAGTTATGTGCATACGGGGTCGTTTGTAAATGATGTCATCGGTAGGGTCTTTGGGTCTAGCTGGGTATTGATGACATTCCATGTTAAATTCTTAGGTTGCTAAAGCGATGATACAGGGGTGGGTGGGACAAAAATTTGAAATATTTTTTGTGACTTTATTTATGGACCAACTGGTTTTAAGCTGTGAGAAGGAACACTTCTTTTTTTTCGACACTGAATCGCGCTTGCATTACTCGTAAGGTTTTAAGCTGTGAGAAGGAACACTTCTTTTTTTTCGACACTGAATCGCGCTTGCATTACTCGTAAGGTGTTACTCGTAATAACAGTAAGAGTGACCTTACTTCAACGGGGAGAGACCCTAAAAATTCGAGTACTCAAGAGGTGAATCTGTCAGGTCATATCCGCAGTTTTCACCCTGCGCCGTGCCGAGGCGATATCCTTCTTTGTCTACTGAACAATCACACAGGTACGTAATTTTATTACGCCTTTAGTTTGCCATAAGGGTAAAATTCATGTATGCGGGGTTTCAAAATTCATTACGCCGGGAGTTTGCCACCCAGGTGAATTTTGAAAACTCCATGAAACAGACCTATGATGCCGATAGTTTGCCATTCGGGTAGGAATTTTCATGACAAGAGGCATAGACATAGGCGGTGAAAATCAGAGGACGGAAATCTCCTTTTCAGGGTGAATTAAAATTTTAAATCCAGATTTCAATTCTATTCTTTTCATTTAGGCACGGTAAAATAGGAAATTTATCCTAAGAAGAGAAAAGACAGATCTATCCTCCCTTGAAATAACGACAGGAAAGAAGAGTGGGAATCATCCACTACCTGTCCATCAATTCAATAGTCACAGAATTTGAGGAATTCTGCGAGCATCACACCAGACTGAAGAAGTCCGAAGAAAAAAGAAGCAGTCAAGATTTCTACATCCAAAAAACCACCCAAAAGGAATTTTAAGTCCGCTGTATAAATATAAAAATAAAATTTTTAGAAGGAAATCATTTTATTCCCATTAATTCTAGAAGATAATCATTAGCAAAGTTACAAGGTCCAAGACCTTCCTTCCTACTTCAAATCCAATTCATTCCCCCATTTTTCAGTGAGTTAAAAATTATCAGGTTAAGGTTTGATCCATAATTTCCTTGAGAAATAGTGCATGTCTGACTATAGTCAGACTATCGTCTATCACCAGGTAGATAGATCCATAAGGTACTGTTATCACATTTTCGGTCATCGGTTTTTATCTGAATTACAAGTAGTAATTCTCATTGCATTTATCTGTGAAGGTTTGGGCGTCAACACAGTTATTGAATTTCCCCCAAACCTAACTAAAATTCGGGTAGTATTTTACAACTTAGCCAATAGGCTAAATTGCATCGCCGCCAACTGGCATTCAGAGGTAGGGTCAGGCCCGGCGCGGCATGTAGCCCAGCTATGGTCTAGCTCCTGGTTACGGCCCTCATTATTTGTAATTTGTATACGTTTTTGGACTGTTTTTTTGTTAGATAGCCTGAGCCCAGCCCTAGTTTAGTAGAGCACCTGAACCACCCGTCACGCCGGCCCTAGGTAGGGTATTTATACCTGTCCGAAAGTCAACTGAAAAGTTTCATAAAAATAGTCCTTAATTTCCAAAAGGCATTGGAAAAAGCAGAAAACTAAAATAAAGTCCTGTGAAATCGAAATTGCATGCCTGACATCCTTCCTCACAATTTTGTAGGGGGAATTGACAGCACCATTCAACACTGGCATCATACCATACCGTTTTCGATATTAAACGAATCGCAAATCGAGTAATTAATTGATTTTGTGCTCGTTCAATTACGTTTAAAAGAAACTCGTGTTTCTCCTATAACTACGTTATGGGTATACATTACCAGGGAGACGCTCGAAATTAATTTTTAACACGCCGTTCTTGAATGGCATAGGTACATCGGAATTTTATAATTAACCTCATCGGATCGCACCAAATTATTTGAGAAATCCTCATTCCACTTTGGATTAAATCCTATCCCAGAAAACCTTATCATTTTGACCTGTGCATGTCATTCTTTCTCCTAGTAATATTAGCAGGTAGAATTGAAGGTGCCATTAACTATTGGCATAACATCATTAACCCTAAGTTGTTGACTGATCAACAAGTAGGAGAGTGCATAAACTTTATTAAAGTTTTCCTGAGTTTAAGGGAAAATACAGATACACCAGTAGTCTCCGTACTACCTGCATATCTGAATTCAGTTAACTTTGAGTTAAATTTTCGGCACGCAGTGCTCCGCTGGTATTATTATATTGGCAAAGAATACATCAGCTTTATACAAGTAACTTAATTACTTACTTTGACTTCCAGTTATTTTCATCTAAACCCACTTCACTGGGCACATTGGAATTAATCAAACTTGAAAAAATATAAAAGGAGTATTTTTTTAATTAAAATCAACAATTACTAAATTGAATTACTTGAAAGAGATTGATGTCCATATCTAATTCACCCCATCTTGTAGGAAGAATTAATCAGGCCATTAGAAAGTGGCATCGCACTGAGGGTCGTCAACACCTCACCAAACCACAAGCGGTAGCACTAATCAATTACGTGATCAACGATATCAGTTTAATTTTAGGCATCACTCCAAAAAAGCTACAGAATCAAGAAGTGAGCGTCGAAATTATCAGGCATTTTACCAACGGCTTATTTCATTGGGATAACAAAGTAGGGAAATCCTACATAACTCATCCCACTCTCCTAAGAATAATCAGAGTTAGTTATCAATTTTTCCGAGAGTTGAATTATCCACAGTTAGCTCATCTTTGAACTTTTGATCCCCCACAATAGGAATTATATGCCCTTTATTAGCAAAATTCACTTAGGTAAACGCATTAATTTGGAAGTTTCGGGTTGGCACAACCATTACGGTTGGCAATTCTTAAATCAAGCTCAACTCAAAGAGCTTATACTTTACGTGCAACTTGAATTGGGCTCAACTGAAAACCCAGACGTTCCAACCCCTAATTTCCCTACTCCACATTCCTTCCAAAATTTTTGGAAAGGTTTGAATTAGCTGTTCATAATTGGCACGACGAAATTGGGTACTAATATATGCAACTGACCAAATATAAGTTTTAATTTGCTACCTGTATAAAGAAGACGACGTAGAGTTCTATCTTCACCAAGTTTAGAGGGCATTTTATCACAGTAAAGGTCAATCATCTTATCCATAAGGTCATTAAATAATACATGCCATTTATCACCGACTATGCATTAACCTTTCGAATTAAATTAGAAGTAGCCGGTTGGCACGATTTGATTGGGCATTGATATTTAACTGTTCCTCAATCAAGGGAATTATTTAATATATCTGCCATCAATTAGGATTAGTTCATCCTCAACAGGCAGTCCCGGTTCATTTCAAAACTCCACATTTCTTCGAGAATTTCTGTGAGCGATTTCAGTCCTGTGTGTGGAATTGGCATCAAGAAATTTAATTCCAATTTCTAACACCTGAACAGATTCGAGAATTTTTCTTCGTTTTTCAAGGGGACGATTTCAAATCTTCAAAAAATCAAGTCCAACGTACCTTTCGACACGACTTGGATCGTTGAATGAATAATTAGGAATTGCATGTCTTTACGTTTGGCAATAATAGTTTTTCATAAAGTTGAAAACACCATTCACCTGTGGTACACCATTCGTGGATTTCTCAAAATTTCCCTGCAACAAAAAGATAAGTTAGTTAAATACGTGTGTCAAGACTTACAGATACACAAAAGTACACACTGTCCAGTAATCCATTAAATGCCTTGTATAAAGTGGGAAAATTTCCCCGAGTACTTTAAACGAGCAATCCAAAGTTGGTATTTCGACATTGGTCACGAATTTCTCAGTGTCGCCCAACTCCAATATTTGATTACTGTGTTTATTTCAAATTTTATAATATTTTCTTTGTTTAAAAGGGGGAATGCCATTCGTGAGCAATACCGAATTAAATCATCGGATTAAAGCGGCCGTAACATATTGGAAATATCACATTAGGTAACATTATCTCAGTCGTCAACAAGTAGACGACCTTATTCACTACGTTTTCGTTAGGTTAGGGTTAACAGGACACCCAAATCTTCCAGTCCAGGGTCAATATTCAACTATACATACTTTTGAGAACTTCACGACTCGTTTTCGTGAAACCATTTCAGTTTGGTACGACGGTCTAGGTCGTCAATATCTGACACCAGCTCAGCAACAGCGAATCTTTATCGACGTCTTAGAATTCGTACAATAAACAAAGGAGAACACATGACATTCGTTCCCCCAACTCAATTGAATTCCCGAATCAAAGCGGCAATAACTCATTGGAAAACCGACGTGGGTTATTAATATATAAATCCACAACAGGTAATCGGGCTCATAAACTATATTCTGATTAAAATAGGCTTAGTTGGTAAAGCACACCCGTCATCCAGTGATTATTCCACTCCACATACTTACTCGAATTATTTAGGTCGTTTTAGAATTGCATTAACTAGTTGGTACCACGATATAGGGCTTCAGTTAATGACCCCAACACAAGTGGAAACACTCATCGTCGAAGTATTTGAGTACGACGATTTAAATGCGATCATTTATTAAGTTCCAAAAATTTTCCGCAACATTTAAGAACAGGGGAGACGCATGTCCTTCCTCCTACCAGCAATCCTACTACAACGAGTTGAACAATCAATTTGTTATTGGTATTCCATCATAGGCCGTAGTACTGTAACATCGAAACAACTTGAACATTTGATTGAATTTGTATCTGAATATTTGGGACTTCAATCACCCTATAGTACTTTAATAGCCGCATACATCCCGCATTTAAATCTCTTTAACTTCCAAGAGAAGTTAAGACACTCAATACTTAGCTGGTACTATATTTTTGGCTTTCAGTACTTGACTGAGCCGCAAGTTAATCATCTACTCCTTATCGTTTTAATATACGATCAAGGTTTAGTTGACTTCGTAGCATCAACAGTTGAAAATTCCCTATAAACAATAAAAGTGTATGTCTTTAATTTTTCCTGTATTATTAATTGCAAGGGTCGAGCAAGCCCTTAAATATTGGCATCATTCCGTGAATTACCAGCAAATCAGTTCTGAACAATTAGGTTTTCTCATTGCATACGTACATCATCATTTAGAATTAAGGGAGACTTCCACATCCCCTATTGTAAATTCAGTTAATTCCCTAACCTCATCAAATTTCAGGAATTTATTCAACGTCACCTTACAGCAGTGGCATAGCGACATTAGTCATAGATTCTTGGCATTAAATCAATTCGACGTTTTACTCAGGGAGACCCAAAAGTATTTCAGCTCTACTCCAATTTTAAGAGAACCGTGGAATTGAAATCTATCGAAAAATTAGCATATGTCCAATTTAAGTCCATTCCAAGCCATCAAAAGAGTAGATGATAGCGTAAGAAATTGGTATAAAAAAATCATCATCATTGTCATCAGATTAGTCACCAGCAACTTAAGGATCTCATTATTTATGTCATACATACATTACAAATACCACCAGGAGTAAAAACCTTATTTGCCAAATCGATTCCCCACCTCAATCTCATTTATTTCAATTCAAAAATTACGCCAGTCATTAAGGACTGGTACATCGAGGTAGGACAGAAACTGTTGTCCATTGAAGAGGCCCAAGTTCTTTTCAGGGTGGTTCTGAGCCACGACGAATTGAATAATCTGAATTAAGCGGAATTAACCAACGGCGAGTAATCTGATTCCAGTCCCATTGGTCTTGAAATAAATTTAAATTACCCAGTAAATGAACTTTATCGACCCCACAATCTTAGCTAAAAGAATTGTAGATTCGGTGAGGCATTGGCACTCAACCATAGGACACCAATCTCTTGCTGAATCCACAATTGATTTTCTTTTAGCTTATTCATTAAATAATTTAGGTATAAACAAGGAATTTCATCCAAATAGTCCTATTGAAACTGACTTGTCCCACCTCACAGTCGCCAACTTTGACGACAAGTTCCGCGACGCGGTTCTTATTTGGTATTATAGTTACGGGCATCGTCATTTGACGTTTGATCAAATCAAAGAATTCTTTACAATCCCTAAGGTATTCATTAACTACAGTGGATCCTATTCAGCGTAATTTAATATTAATCCCCCTTGTGTAATACTTATACCAAATGCACTTCGGTACACCAATCGAAGTCAAGAATCAAATAATAGCCCATATCGATTATTGGTACATTATTGAAGGAAATCAAACTTATAACCAACACGATAAAGCCCTTTTTCTTGAGTGGGTACTTGCCCGTTTAGAAATTCCAGAGGATAAGAATTCTCTTGTAGCAGTTACCACCCACACGTAACTCCTCAGAACTATTTAGAATTTTATCAGAAAGCTTTATATTGTTGGTTTCTCTTTCGTTTCGAAAATCCGGAAGCGTTGATACGCCTACTCCGATTCATGTTATAAGCTGCCCAACACAATCATTCTGATAAACTTCAATAATCCTGAAAAGTTAGTTACACGGATCGAACACGACATTGGTTATTGGTATTTCTTTGAAGGTCGAAATCATTTTTTCCAAGCACAAGTTGAGACTCTCACTGATTCTGTCCTAGATAAATTAAAGCTCTAAGAAAGTGAGCATTCCCCAATAGCTACCTCAGTCCCACACTTGAATTTAAAAACTTACACAAAAACGTACAAAGAAGCTGTATTCTATTGATTTTTGAGTCAGAATCCAACTTAAGTAGCTTGTTCACATCATCATAGTTATTGTACCCTCATCTCCAATATATTACACCCTGAATGAATTTCCCAGGACCCATAGAATTAGTCTTTCGTATTAAAGAGACCATTTAACACTGGTATTCCATAGAAGGAAAGAATATAATTAATGAGACCGAATTAAATTCCTTTATTAATTTCGTTCCACATAAGCTATCCCTGAAGACCGGCCAAAACGGTCCCATAGTTTAGTCAAGTCCCCATTTAACTGCATTTACTTTTTTTGAAAAATATAAGATAGCCGTATTTACCTGGCAATTATTTATAGGAAACCCCTCATTTACACGGAAAAAAACCTTGAAATTCTTCAGGATTTGTCATACCTACGATATTTGACCGAGTGCAAATCCTTGAGTGAATAAATCCTCTGAACCGGACCCAACATCTGAATTTCTATACCTGATTCATTCACTCCATACTTCTTTGGCACCACGGAGAAGGTTTCCTACACTTATCTGATCAACAACTCAGAGGTTTCATCACTTTTATAAATGTTAGTATTAATTTCTTTTACCAACGTTGACATTATTATAATATTTCTAGTATTAATTATTTACGTAGCCATCTCTTTCCCCAGAAGACTCAGACCCTTTCGTTTCCCTTGGGAACTAGTAGATCCCACAAACCAGTACTGACAATTATACAGTTCCACATGCATAGGGTTAGAAAAACTCATACAGCCCGTCAAATCGTTCAAAGCATAGTATTGTGGTACTGAAGACACGGTCGTAGACATCTCACCCGACTTTTGTTATTCGGCTTTCTAGTCTTTGTGTTAAACCTGATAAGATAACATTGCATCAGAAGGGAACGCTTGAACGCATTTATTAGAACACACTGGGAAAGAATTTGGAATATAATTAAAAATCAATCCCTAGGTCTTAGACCACTTCACCGTCAACTACGTTGAAATTGTAACCATCCCAAAATAGTCCTACCTTCTTGATTCAAAAGGAAATTAATAAGTTAATTGAAAATTTTGTAGTTGCAGCTTTTGAAATTCAGGAGACAAACGGCTTCTCGAATCTCAACTACACAAGTCTTCGTAGGAAGCATTCAGCCAGGTTTGGGACGCAAACCGCGACTCGAACCTTACCACGACCAGTAGGTCATAAGATTACCAAGGAAAGATAAAACGTTGGTCAATTTATTGAGAGGGTAAACTAAAAATGAATTTTGTTTTTGAGTCAATTTCTTTTAGAGTTCATGTCAATAGTATCAAAAGACCAATACAACGCTTTTGCGATTGACGCCATACATTGGTTCTTCACTAGAGGTCGAACCATCACCACTCTTAACCACGTGTTTATGCTCATCATTATAAATTTTGCCGTTTTTGATACCGTCAACGAATTTTTTCCGGAATTGGCGATTCAAGAACTCAATAAATCTTTGGCCTATCTCGGATTTTGGGAATAAACTAAGGAGAGCTTCGTGCCCCATCTATTCACCACCGAGACACCAAAGATTTAAACAGGTATTCTTGCATCCCCACGGGGGGAAATAAATAAACAATACTTAAATATATATAATTAAAATTTCCAAAATTTTGAAAAATAAAAACTTTCACTAATCCTTACTTCCAAATTGTAAGAACAGGTGGAGGTCCGCGTAAAGCTTCAAGCCGTCTCCGGCCTCATCACTAACCAACGAGTGTTCCTTAATACACCCACCCATAACATTCAATTAGTTCTCACAGCCAGAAGATTTTGGAGAAGTTTATTTTTTAAAACTTTCGTAAAGAAAAACAGCCCGAAGCGCACGGATACCTGTTTGAAATCCGACACTCACAGACTGATTCTCACCCACCCATATCCCTATTTTAAAGTTTTGAGTACGTTCAAAGATAGTGAGGTCAATTAAAATAAGTATTATATCAATCAAAGAATAGCAATATAGCGTATGACTAAGACGTCTACCAATTTCTAGGTAGAGAACCGCGGGGATAATAGAGAAGCAGAGAAAGTTTACTTTCACCAATTCTCCTCATTATTTAAGAATGAAACAATAGTTTAGTTAGGTTCTAAAATTTTCTACAACTCATCAGAGTTTATTAAAAAATCTTCGTATAATTAATTTCATCTTTTTAATTTCATTAAATAATGTATGTCCCATCTCACTATGAATGAAGCAAGCGATATTAAGATTCCCGTAGCTGATCTCAACACAACTGGCCCTGACGAGGATTCCAACACTGCTTCAAATATGAACCAAACAGTGTTCGCGAAAAACCCACTGGGAGCCAGACCCCCACAACCAGTCGGAGGACAGAAAAAGGGTCCTATTTCCTTTTACTCCAATAAACCCAAGAAAAGCACTGCCAACAAGGCGGGTACTTCTCGTTTTGATTCGCATTCGGCTTCCAAACCAAAAAAAAAAGAGGACAAAGGTGAAGAAAACAGAAGATGACCACTGGAGTAGTTCCAAGTCATCGTCCTATCGCTGAGTCGCCTCCGAGGACAAAAACGGCTCTGTTTGAACCAGAATCGGTCCGCAACCCACCGATGTCGATAATTCCAGTCCATCCACACTGAATCGGAACATTGAAAGTCGAACAAGAGCGATCATTCATTATGCTATTAAGGTAGAGGACCTGAACGACGAATATGTCGTATTTCAGTCCAAACGAATTCCACTCCCAGCAGATCCCCAGCTCATCGGATGGCGCGATGGTAATTTCAGGGGATATCTACTCGAAGTGGATCCGACAGACTCCGTCATTGATCCTTGCATTAGAGTTATTAGGGAACACGAGGATATATCTCATATAAAACCCGTGTACTATTTTAAAGTGGTCACTGGCCAATCCACAGAAAATATGTTCGCATCTTTCAGTAATACGGTCGAAGCCCCACATCCATCAACTTCTAGTACGAACCCTTCATCCCTCCCATGAATTATGCCGAACTCCGACATTTTTCCTTCAGATTAACGGTAGATACCTGTCCTGAAACTTTGAACCTTACCGTCCATACTTTCCGTAGTCGCAGCCAGATTGATCATCACATGAGACACTGGTATAAGGATCGACTCGTACCTTCGATCTACATTGATCGCATGATAAATGCATTGGACAATGATTTCTATAAAGGCATAATGAGATTTGCAAGGAGCGCAAATTGTGCTTTAGAAATAGCCGTATGGAATTACATGCATACTCCCAATCAACAAAACACAATAGTGGAATCAACGTCTACTATTTCCGGGCATAAATTTTACCCCAAAGAGCGAGCAAGGAGTAATCCCCCAGAATCATTCCGACCAAATTCACCGTTTACAGAAACGGGGAATATTAGTAATCCTCCTCAACCACGAATGATACAGGAAGCGGGACAACGGCGCCGCATAAGAGCACCTTCCCCAACTCCTCTAATCACGCAACAGCAGCTTTGAGCTGCATTTGGTTCCGTGAATCTTGAGGAGATCCCTGTACCACAAAGGAAGAGCTAAAGGCCATCACACTTCCTACAACCGCCATACACTCAAGCAGCAATTGAACCAGCGGTGCATAACATCGCAACAGCAGGTAATCTAATCCAGGGTCATCCACGACCTTTAATGATTCGACCCCCAGCTCCTTCCGTCAATCGATACACCGTTCAAACCCCTTTATCATTATTAGGGCCCGTACCAACTGTTTCTCCGGGAGCAGCATTTAAAGTGCATTTAGCACATGTGTCTACCCATGCAATCCCTCCCGAAACACACGAAAGGCAAAGTGAAACGCGACAAACTCAGGACGCTTCCAGGAAATATGAACACCTGTACCCAAGGGATCGGAGAGAGGTACCATTTAAGGAACTTCCTCCCCACGATCCCCGGATCTATATTCCGGAAGACCCGTTTGTTGATTTTCCACGAGGAAGACCCGTAGAAAATCCACACCCAATTTATACCCAAGCACATTTACCGTCACGAGCGGATGCCCCAGTACACCAGCCACAGTATGTCAATAGGAAACCTTTTCCACAACAACAACCACGATCAATTATGGCACAGGCCCCAACTAATAATAATGATCGACAACGATCTACATCTCGTCATCACAATGAGGACGGACGCAGATCACCACCTCGAAATTTCCGACATGCGCCTCCACAAAACCCTTCACGGGAAAATAATCGCAACGATAGGGAACAGTCTTCTAGGCCAACCCGTCCGCGTGAACCTAATCATAGAGACTCCTCGCGCGATAGCCATCGCCATGGGAAACAGTCTCCAAGATCAACTCGACAAAAAGAACCCAATCCCAGAAAAACCTCCCGTGACGGCCGCCGTCGAAGAGAACTTTCTCCGAGATCCCCTTACATGCGTGAATCCCATTCTAGGGACACTCCCCATAATCGTACTCATGATTCAAAAAGACAATCACCAAGACGAAGCTCTCGTAATACTTTCCATTCACGGGATCCATCGCCGCATTACAGGCGGACTGAGAGAGATCAATCCCTAAGACGACCTTGGTATCATACTTCTGGTTAGCGAGATCGCAAACCATCACCACCTGATGACCGACATTCCCGCTCACGCAGGAGTCGATCATCACCTCCACGACCCTCAAATCGTAGAGGTAGGAGCCACAACAGACGTCACTCACCTCCATCAAGTGGCGAGTCCAGTCATTTAGAGATGAATTATCCACCCTCTCCATGGGGACGTCCAGGTCGCAGGCGGATGCCAAAGCCTTAACTTCTACTTGATGATGGCGAAAAATCATCCACAGGGTACAATCATTTCAGGCAAACTAAAGTCATAGACATCCTACCAAAATACGATGGTGACACCCTAGCAGAAAAATGGGTTGAACGATAGAATACTCAATCTATACTCACTTCCGCCGTCAGTTGTCATTACACGCCTGGATATGATTTTCACCAAACAAGCTGGTCAATGGTGGAAAAACAACTGAAAGAAGTTCCTTTCCCGCCTTGACTACGCCGACTTTGAACAATGCGCTGACTTTTGGGACAAGATCTCCCGAGCACTTATTGCCAAGTTCGATCATGATCATGTTTCCAAAGGAGCCTCAGCGAACTTGAGCTGAACGGATAACCATACGGATCAAAGCGCCAGTGACTACATCGCCGTCTGAGGCGAATGCCTCCACCTCATGGACCCCTTTATGAATCGCGAAAGTCGAATGCAAAAACTGAAAGGTGGGTTACCTCTTAACCTGAAAGCATTAGTGGGCACTTGCACCAACGAAAAAAGTCTCCGCATTGTCCTGCAAAGGAAAATCACGAAAATTTGTGAGGCCAAGTTAAATCCACCAAAACCACAGAGAGATTCGGTGACAGCATCCACTCCTCACGTATGCATACGTGGTCTCGGGGTCGAATCTAAACAACCGTATCAAAGAAAACCGACTGACGTCCTTCACCGCGATTATTACGTCGCTTGAAACGGTTTAGAGTATCAAACCGCAGATACCTCTATGTACACAGCGGCCCAAAGGGAGGCTGCCAAAAATGATAAAGGTCGGATGAACTGTATGAGATGTGGAAATGACAACCATGGAGCCAGGAAATGCCTTACAGCCTTACGTGAACAAGGTCGCATTATACCTCCTCCAAACCCAAGGTCCGCGCAAAACAAATCCAGTGCAAATTCTTCCTTCGGAAGCAAACAGAACAATAACGTTCCCAAAGCTCCAGTTCCATCCGCGGTGGACCCCACAATGTTAGAGATTTTACAAGGTCTTGCACAGTCAGTTCAGCAACCGCAGATGCGTCAGGCCGTACCGGTTCAATATGCTCCGGCGCCCATGAGGTATGCTCCGGCCCCACAGCCTCCAGTACCTTTGGCCGCCACATATCAACAAGCCCATTTTTCACAACAACCCGCAAAGGGCTATGATTCCAATAATCCCGATCACGCATTTCACCCACAAGTGAGTGGTATGCCTATCAGAGGGATAAATACTAGGGACGGAGAGAATTTATCGAGCTCTTTAAGTGATCAAGCTTTTCCGGTCACCCAAGGTACTTCTGTATCGGTCGGTTACAAAAGTAGTTCACGTTCTTAAAATCCGAAAGAGGGGGCTTAGACAAGTTCGAACCCTCCCAATTGCCTCTTACCGATTATGCGTTTTCAGCAGAACCCCCGGACTACGTCATTAATAATTTAGTCAAATTAGTACCTTTTCAAACTTTGCACTTTACCCCTTTATTAACGGGTAAAACCGCTGAATTAATACAAGTTTCACCATATAACTCAGCACCTAATTCTCCTGTTAGTGACGGTTCTGACGACGACGTCGCATTCAATTTCGAATTCGCAAATAAAGATGACATTATTACGAATGATGAAATTTTTACGATCCCTGATGAGGAATCTCTTGAATTTGTCTGTACATTTACCAAATTGGAAATAGAAATCCGCAGAACTTTTCCAGCAAAGAATAAATATGGACGCGATATTGACGTTGAAGCCCTCATTGACACAGGAGCAACTGTGAGTACAGTTAGCCCCACCACCTTGCTGAGATTAGAGCTGCACAAGAAACTCCAACCATGTGCACCCATAAGGGCGATCTTATCAATCGATGATGGAAAGGCTCATATAATAAAGAAATTCGCATTTCTAATCATTTATATTAAGGAATTTAAGGACTGGATAAAATAGGAATTCTTCGTCATTGATAAAGCCAGTGACCACTTGGTCTTCGGTATAGATCTTCTTAGGGATAATCGAGCCCATGTCATTTGTCACGAAGGAAGAGTAAATTTCATGCCCGCGGCGTATGACGAAGAAGACCCCATTCCCCGTCAGAATCTAAAACGACTAGCTCCAATCTACATCTGTAAAACCAAAGCAAAGAAACAAAAAGTGTCAGATGAAATAACTCGAACTGACAGCATCGATCCAGAATTAAATATAAATTCAGATTTATTATTCGCTTTTAACCCATTAATAGATGACCCTTTTTATAAATTGGTCACTAAGACTGAAATCCACCGCATAGAGGTGGATGGTTCGGACGCTGAGTCAGTGGTCCACACCATACGGCCTACCTACGACTCGGATAGTTTTAGCGACGATGACATCAAGACTATTTCAACTTCCAGCATGTCATCTCGGGCGAAGAAACTCCTTCCTAATTTCAAATTAAGACTTTGCACAGTAACTCCCGTTTCAATTAAAGCCTACCGTTTTAATCCCGTGAACGTTTACGTGGATGATAGATGTTTCAACGGGGATATCCTATTGGAGCAAAACAGTGTTATTTTTCAAAAATACGGTCTTCACGTAGTAAGAAATAAATTAAAAATAGAAAACGGTCATGGCATTTGTCGCCTCATAAATTCTGATCCAGTGGATTTCATTTTACCGAATCAGGATGCGCTCAAGACTGATCGAGTTATTCCATCTAACAATAACCATTTTAGATCTGTCCGACTACAGAAACAACAACAGCAGTTTCCTTCTACGAGAAATGCGAGAGCTCCACAGTGTCCCGCATGTTAGTTTTAAAGAATAAAAGGGTAAAGCCTATTGCAGCTCCAATACCAAACCTAATTAGTTTATTTTTGAAACTTTACGGATGCACTCATTTCTGTTATGTAGATATAGCAAATTTCTACCATTTTGCGTTGACATCCATACTCAAAACCTCTGAGACTCATCCAAGACTTATTCGGTGGAGCTTAAAATTGAGCTCGTATGACATCAAAATATACCATATTAAGGGCAAGAACAACGAGATGGCTGATGTTCTGAGCAGACCACCAAGAGATATCTCTACTCAGGCATAGAAGGGACCGGAACCTGATACCACCGTCCATATTCGTAGTCTTTGGGACGCGGAACTGGTTTATCCGAACCTCTCTTCCCTTGACTTAGATCTTAAAATATTTGCAAGCCAGAAACATGATCTCAAATGTCTCAAGATTATCGAATCTTTAGAAAAAGATAGGGCAAACAAATACGAAGGCGAAAATAAATTTCGAAAAGATTACCAGCTCACTGGGGAAAGACGTTTGCAACATATTAACTATGATCCCACAGGTCCGATGTGGCTAACAGTTCTTCCATATCCTTTATCGGAGGAAGCAGCCCAGGACTTCCACCAAAAATTGCACTTAGGTGATTTTCAAAATTAGGAGAAACAAATTTTAGTTTTTCAATATGCACCGCATCATCCTCAATGTTTGTTGTTCCTGCAAAACTTGTTAAAGATTCGTGAAAATCAATTGTGAGAAAATAGGACCCTTACACGTGATGATAACTCCGCAAGTTCTATTCCACAGGATATCAGTTGATCACATGGGTCCTCTAAACAAAACCTTCCCTAGCAACAAATATATCTTAGCCATCATAGATCAGTGTACTAGGTATCTCTGGTTATTTCCGTGTAGATCCACTAGTTGGAAAAATTTTGCGAAACATATTATTCCTTTTGTTCAGGAGCATTATCCGCGGAGCATTGTTCATGATAACGGTGGAGCCTTCGTGGCAACCGAATACATCCAATTCTGCCTCGAGAAGAATATAACTTAAATAACCACTGCTCCTTACTACCCAGCTTCTAACGCTTATTGTGAACGAGTGAATTCCACTTTGGGTAGCATCCTTAAGAAACTTCAGTTTGAAAATAAAAATCATTCGGATCTCAAAATCCTAGACATCTAGGACTCATACAATAATGCTCCACACTCCAGTACTAAATTTAATCGATATTTTCTAATGCACGGCATAAGCCTGCCCAACACAAATCTCAATTTACTAACAGATCATCTGAATCCCAAGTGGGATTTAGAGCAGCAAGAAGTTTGCATTGGCGAATTAGGCAGTCTAAGAATGAAGGCTTTCTAGAATTCCTGCTAAATTCAATTAAAACGAAAAATAGCGTTCGATAAACGCTACCCGGCTGTACGATTTGAGATTGAAGACTTGATGTAGAAACGCAATTACACGCGCCTACAAGGTACTTATTTTAAGTTTGTGATGAAATGCACTAGGCCATTTAAAGTTTACAGTGTGAATGAAAATATTTATTCATACTTTCTATGTGCACACACCGAAGACGTTAATGTCTTCCTCCCAGAGCGAACGCTCCGGTTGACCCATGGTCACAATTTACGAAAATATGTTTCCGACCAACCATTACCGGCTCCGGAAGAATCCGACGTCAATTATGATTGGCTCAATAATATTTGACCAGTCCCAGCGGAAGATGCATTTATAGCAGAGCCGCGTTTAGATCCAACAGATGATCCTCCCCACATTAATGGTGTTCCTATTGTGAATGTCCTTCCACGTGGGGATTCTCCCACCTCTGAAAAACCACATACGCAACACGACCCACCTTTACAACCGGAACAACTTACACAGAACGAGCCACCAGCTCCAGAACAGAGCGACAGTAGCTCTTCTTATGTACCCCATCAAAGTATTAGAGAAACCGACGAATCACATTCCTCATGGAATGTCCGTAATCAGTTACCCATTCAACGAAAAGCCGACAGTGCCCCTCCACAATTCGGAGCCTCGCGTCTATCCTTTGTGAATATGTCGGCGTTTAGTAAAACGCCTGGTGGTGTAGTCAGGGATGGTCAGAATTTAAAAATTCGAAATCATTCAAACGAATAGACTCAACGGGCCCTACCTTTAGATAAATCCTCGGCTTCATCCTCAGAACTACTAGGACTCAAACAATTAGAAAGAGCAGTCAGAAGTGACGCCACAAGCTCGACTGGTCTAATTAAAGTTCCTGGCGCTCCAAGTGGCGTGAGCAGTACAGAGAGCTCCGACACTGAGAGCGAACCCTCCATCCACAAAAGTGGATAAAATGTAAGCCTGAATCAAAACAATAATCAGGACTTACCCACACAGGGAATCCCTAAAGAAAGCTTATGGGATCCTCTTCACGATAACATTTACTCTCCCACCCACATTCAAGGCACTAATATGGCCACAGGCGGGAAAAGGAATTTTAATTCACTGAAATCCATGGGGAACATACCTATAAAAACCCCGCAGAACCCATTAATACAACCCACGAAATTTAAATTAAATTAAAAATTTAATAAACCACAAGTTCAAAAACTCAATGAAGGAGCTAAACAATCAACGCACAATAACACAAGTTATAACCCTTGTATCCTATGGAGTGGAGAAAATAGTCAGGTTGTACCATTTAACTCTCCCTCCTTCCCAAATCAGATAGAACAGAGTCAGTTTAGCATAGGTGAAGAGATCGTGAGCTCAATAGCTCCGAATCAATCCCCAAGGGACAACCAGACTCCTAGAGTTAGTTTGGGGGAAAACCAAAACTCATATCGCTCTTCACCTGGTCAAGACATAAATTTGAATATAAATTTATCTAACAATATCTGCCCACAAAGCAACCAGAACCAGAGAAAAATTACGGATACTTCCTTCAGAACCTCCGCATCCAGCAGAGCCCACCGAGAAAGAACTCTTTCCCCCCGTTAGAATTCCGTCTCACAATATAACGAAACTCAAAGTCAAACCCCACGATGGGAAAGGCATCAACGGGTAGAAAAAGCTAATTCTGCCCCAGCTGGGGAACCTCAGCTTCGTTTTGCTCCCACCCGTACTCCAAGAAAGAAAAGACATAATCAAAGCTATTGGGTGGTTGCCACTTTTAGCACCGGAGGGTCTCCTGCCAAATCTCCCAAGAGAGATCGCGCCTGAAACATCGTCGAGACTGAAACAGGCAAATCCCAAACCGAGAAGACTGAAGATCCTAGCTCATGTACAGACAAAGAGTTCGTACATCGTAAGAAACCCAGAATTCGAAGAAGAAGACGAAAGGTTACTCCTCGCGCCTTAACTAACAGCGATCTCCGACCTGGGGTGGCAACTCGATCGAGAAGAGCTACTTCAACGGCCCCTTAACAAGGACTCAGCTCAGCCGACCAGAAAATAAAACCTCTTCCGAAACCTCGTAAAGATAAAAAAACCACCAGTACCCCCACTTCACAAAGTGAGAGTGCTAAAACTCTAAGGGTAATCGATCGAATAGTTAAGTGCATGGGAAACATGCATACCAACATTTCCAATTTAATTCCGACTCCCTAAGATTCGGAATAATAATCCCTTAAAACGCAGACTTAATTGAAATCAAAAATAACAACCAAAACCCCAGAATTACAAAGGGATTCATGACTTCGATTTCCGTGTAAGCATCGGATCCCTATCTAATTCTATCATGGTCACATATAAAGCACATTCAGCTCCTGAACCTCAAGCAAAATTTCTTGGGTGTTCCTCAGGTTAATGTTTATGAACATCAAACACCGAAAATTTCCCCAGGCTCCTACCACTGAATCAATCCCACAAAATAAGCTTCATCATGGGTTCGCCCGAAGCCGATTCGGCTCCCGGATTAAAGAGAATTCCTTGATTCTCCAGGAGAATGTTTATGAAACACTGAAAGTTTCCCTAGGCTCCGCCCGCTGAATCATTGCCATAATTTAGCTTCAATTTTAAATATGACGATGATAGGAAAAGCATTTCGCTAGGAAACCGATGCTCACATGACAAGTCCCAGCCATGAACCTTACCCCCCCCCCACCATAAAATAAAGTTAAAAAAATTTCAAAAATAACATAATAAGCATGAAAAATTTACCTCAAAATTAGCTTCACACAGTCCTACCACTACAATAAATTGATACCCTGATCCAATTTTCCCTTCGCCAGCAACTACAGACTCGAAAGCTTCTTCAGCATCCGCCTCTGCCCGGAAGGAAAAAGATCTATCAACCACCGAAGGCAATGCCCAAGGGCGACCAAAGACTTACGGTGATAGGGTCAATAAATTAAAATATAGTTCTAAAATCAAGGAATGTCTTACGTGTATAAAGCATTCTGTAAAAGAAGATATTAGGCACATCTACAAAGATTGCGCCCTTTTTAAACCTCCTAAGAAAAAGAGATTCCGACGATGCGACCACTGCGGTGGCGGGCATTGTTATAAATTCTGCAGGTTCGAAAACGGCCCCCTAAAGCAGAGATCAGAACAAAAGTAAAACAAATAAATTACGAATTAGAATTTTCAGTCAGATTCCTTATGAACCTGACGTTCAAATTTCCCAACAGTGAACTAAATTAGTGAAACCAAAACCTTAGTTTTAAATTCAAACGTGTTTTATACGCTAACATTCTGTGCTTAACGCAGGGAAATAAACTACCAGAAGTTCCTTCGAGAGGCTCCCTCCCACCTTACAGAATCGATGACAAAATCGTTGCCATTCTCTGCGAAACAATCGCTACCTTGCAAAAGCAAATTTATAAGAAGAAAGGAGACCGTGAAATTGAAAGTACACAAGATCCAGCATTAGACACAGTTTCCCTTAAGGCCCACGCAAAAAGAGTCCTAATGAAGCTTATCACAAAAATCGCCTTGAAGGAAATAGAAGGGATAAACGAAAAAGAAGAGAATATTAAAATGAAACTCTATCAAAAATCCATCGAAATGATAATTGACGGATTCCAACGAATCTCAGATAATGATGAGCCCCCGCCAGATAAATTTTTAGGAAAGATACAAAAACAAGCTGGTTGCGTAATGCTGAAGATACGTCACGCCCGCTTCACAGATAAATTAAGAAGAAAAATTCCATTTCCTCTGCAAAACTATCTCCAACGGGACTTCATTGTTTGTCCTGCAAGTTCCAATACAGGACAGTACACAGATTTGGATTCCAACGACGAAACCAAAACGGAGACAGAATCAGAGGAGGAAAAAGTTGAAGAGTATAAACTTCCGGTGTCAACTCAAATGAGCCGTCTCCGAAAGCGGCATCGTCGGGAGCGTCAAGCAAAAACTCCAGCACACCCAAAGCTACCGTGTGCTCTTTCTACTCCTCCATCTGCTCCAAGGCGGGAACGCCCCCGCGGACCATACTACAAAACTCGTCCTGAAAAACAAGTCGAAACCGATCCGAATTTCAGATATGAATGGAAGCCCGCACCAAAAATTTTGGAAGAAGAACAACTTCGCCGCAAACGCGAAAACGAAAAACGTCGTCAAGAAGACCCAACGTAGAGAGCCCCGTCTTTTAGGAGACCTCAGTGTGATTGGATTCGAACTCCAGTAACGCCTCCGAGTGACTCCGAACCAATTGCTGGCCCTTCCAGAGTTCAAAGAGCTGTCAATCGCCCAGTTCCTCAAGCAATTCCTATCAGCGCTCCGATCATTACGAGTGATCAGGTTCGGGGCGCCATCAAGTCAGCGAAAAATCTGAGTGCTCCAAGCGTTTTGATCGACCAATTCCTAGGCGCCATACGTTCAGACAAAAACCTGTTTGCTCCGGTCATCTGGATAGGCCAAGTTTGAAACGCCATTGCCTCGGCCAGAATTCCATATGCTCCAAGTTCATATTTATTGAAGTCCGGATCCCAGACACCACAAGCTCCTCATAATCATAGGGTTCAAAATAGAGACGCATTGGCTCCATCCTGGATGAACATAATTTCAAACCCGGGACCTTCAGGATCTAATGTTCCACCGCCTCCTCCACAAGGGACCAAACTAACATCCCCAGGAAGCGGTAAGCTGAAAGTTATCGGAGATCATTACGACATTCCATTGGCGGGAGGCAGACCTCCAACACCACAATTAACGTCAGACGCCTTCACCTTGAAAAGTCAATCTCCACGCGGTATCCCAGCTTTGGCTGGACGACCTCTCTGCAACCTCTATGAAGCAGGAAAATAGTTGCTCTTTGCTAAAAAAAAGAACCATACCTTGGGCAGAAAAACAGAAACAGATTAAGAAAGAGAGCCTAAGCCAGGGTCAACCATACTCCTTGGCACTCAAACCGGCGGAAGCCGAAAAATACTCTGCCTTTCTTGAGGAATACCGAAAAGAGCGTGAACAAATTCGACCGCAACACCGATTTGGCCGGAGGCTTCCAGTATTATCAGGCGTTCGCCCCATTCACATAGGCCATATGCCCACGATGGATAAGGAACCGCACGTTTACGGTCATATAAAAATATTTCCAAATCCTTCCGGTCTAGCTATTTCTATGCCAGGACCTCGAAAAAGTCTACTGATCTCTACTAGTCCTCAACCATCAACTTTGGAAACACAGCCAGCACGGCAAGTTAACACCGCGGATGCCCAAAATCAGACCAGGCATCGTGCTCTTCCGAAACCACCGCCGTTCAACGTAGATCTAACGGATATTCACGTCCTGCAAATTCGGGAAATTGCTGATCCTCGGACTCCTGTTTTACAAGGGGATGCACGCAGGGTTAGGGACATGGCATTGGCCGCCGCATATCAGATCTTCATTCAAGATCAGTTCCAACGGATCGTAGCGGACCGCTTAAGTCGGTTCCCATACTGATTCAGATCTAATAATGACCCGGATTATCGAGAGCTCCTAAAGCCGAAGCTCTTGAACATAATAAATCCTGCGTGGGGGCCGTATCACTTCCGGACCCTCATGTCAAGCTTCGTGAAAAATCTTAATCCCCGGATGCACTACGAGTTTCAGGTCAATATGCAACGTATCTTACTCAGGGACTTACCCCAGCGACAAACAATGGTCAGATACGTCCTATCGCCTTACCAGAGGTAAAACTAATCCCAGGACATCAACCACAAAACGTGGTTCCGCAACAACAACAGCATTCCGTAGTTCCTGTTCAACTACAAGTTCAGCAACCGTCACAAGCTTATCCAGCTGAAGCAGATGAAGCACTGATTCCAGAAAATCCCCAGGACTCTGAAGAAGCTCAGGACTCCCAGTAAAGCACACCAAAAAGAATGAATTAATCCCCATAAAAAGAATTAAAACTCCGTTAATAGCACATAAAATAAAATTAATCCGGTGAAAATAAATGTTTCAAGACCCGTGATTCTACGTTAAAAATAAAATTTATCTTCGTTAAACAAAATTAAAATTTTTACAAACAATTCTGATCTCCGTTAAAATTTAGTAGTAGAGAGCTATATCAGAGGCATAGATGATGTAAAGCCAAAAGGCTAAGTTAGATTTTTCTTTGTTGTTGTTTTTCATTATCTCCATGATCTTTGATACGCTTGAATTTTAAGAAGTAGACAGAGTATACCGCTACGCATAGTCACATAAGACGTACGGTCAATTAATTTTTGTTTTCTCTAATTTTTCTTAAAAGCTTAATTAATTCCTTAACCCCAGTGGGGAACATTGTGTAGAAACATCAGCACAGAACTGACTTATGGATTAATTAAAGAAACCCAGAATGATAGCCTTTATATGCATAAGAAAATAGAACGTATGGGGTTATCTAGGTCATAGAATTAATTCAAATATTTTTCTATTTCAATTTATATTTTTTTTGATCACTAGTTTCAACCCGGCGAAGAGAACCCGGTCGGAACAACATATAAATCATTCACGTTGATTATTTTTATGATCTTATTAGCCTCAGCTGATCATCTGTTTCTGACGAAAAATTCAGTTGAGGCAACACATGAAACATTTTTAAGGAGGGACAGACTACACAATAATTTTATGCTATGAATTTATTTGATGAAAAATTTGTTAGAAATAAAAAGGTTTTCGCCATAAATTGAATCATCAGATCCAGAATTAGAATTTCTTTTAATCATCAAAATCAGTACCAAAGAAAAATTTCGCATTATGAATAATAGAATCCAGAAATCCAAAATCAATAAATAAAAGGTTTACCCTATGAATTGCGTGTTGTGTCTTCTTCCCCCTTTCATGGGTCTCCGGCCCCCTTCGGAGTGGTGGACACCTCCTTCATAAACGATATCTACCATCTGACACTATCTAATTTATAGTAAAAAGTAAAAGTTATGGGTGTAAAAATATGAAAACCTAAATCCCGCAATAAATCCGGAGATAAATCCCAAGATGCCGACGTGAGGAGGTAAGGTAAACTCAAGGATGGCCTCCCACCCGCTCTTCGAAGCATGGGAGAATACCATTCTTGATTTACATGGGTAATAATGTAGAAATAAATTGCAAAGACAATATTTATGAGTGCACTACATGGCATCGTTGAAATAGTTTATTAATGCTATTATTGTTAATGATAAAACATGGTATAATTGTAGATAGTCGTTTAAAAATGATATTTTAAAATAATATATATAATATCTTTACAATTAATTGGTCTTATTTATATATCCTGCATATAGAAACTGATTTCTGTATAAATGTTAGATCCATACAACAACAAGCCATTGCAGAAACGATACAATAATTACTTAAACACAAACGGTAACAATAAAATTATAACGTAATCTTAAACCTTATAATACAAATAAAACTCCATATGAGTCTAAATGTAAGTACACAACCTAACAAAATACTAACGAGTGAATGGTCACAACTGGGCGTCGCCAAACCACTTAATCTATTTTTTTCTAAAAAGAGCATGCAAAAAAAGCGGAGTAGCGTCAATCATATTTCAGAATGGGCCTTTTGATTTTCTACAGGAATTTTTGAAGACATAAATTTGCTAATGTTAATTAAATGAACGCCATATTTAAATGTATTTTTAAGTCTTCATTTGTGTCTGGAAGCTACATTTCTCAACCGATTTTGAAAAAATTTAAAGTTTTGTGATCCTTACAACATTTTTTAAAATGTAATTTATGGGATTTCGAAAATTCAAAGATTTTCTTTTTTCAAAAAAGCTTTATATATGATACTATGACAAGTTTTAAGTTTTTGGTTTTGGGTTTTAAAAAATTGATTTTTTCAAAACCCTGCGCATCTCCTTTAATTTTCATCAGAATTTTGAAAACGCTAAAGTTTTTACATGCTCTTTTTAGAAAAAAATAGATTGGGTAGTTTGGCGACACCCGGTTGTGACCATTCCCTCGTAAGTAAGCCTTAAAACTAGAAACTGTCATTTTACGATGATTATGTTAGAAAAAATAATTCTAGCAAGTAAATATATTTTGTACCCATGTACAAAAAAAATTACAATTCCCTGAATTTTTCTATCCATTCTTGGCTGAATTCTATATGGAGGATATATTAATTAGAAAAATTAATGGTAAAGATATTAACTATATTATTCCTACCTATCTCATAGTAAGACAAAACACAAGTGACCTGGCTGTTTTCGTTCACGACCGGCCTCCCGGTCGACAAAACCATAAAATGTTGGGCTCTACCCAGGCTCACTCAATTTTCCTCTAAACTCATTTGGACTCATGCCATGAGCCCATATTGAGGGCTCATGGGTTTTTCGTTTCCGTAGGGGGGTATTGAGTCCGACTCATTCAAAAGTGACCGTCTGGCTCATTTTGGACTCAGTACTGTCTTCCAAAAAAATATCGAGTACTGCAAACTGAAAACTGCAATTGGTACTGGCACTGGCACTGGCACTGGTGACGGTTACTGTACTGCTAGTAATATTTTAATTGAAGCAGTGGCTTGTGATGTGACTTTTGGTGTGTAAGCAGCGTAAGGAGTGTCAGTGTCAAGTAGCAAATGGCAAATGGTGTTGAAACTTGAGCTGATGTGAACCGTGAGACCGTGACAATTAACTATTTTAAAATAAAAATAATTGTGTTATTTTAGGTAAATATTAACTACTAATGAAATGTCTGATCAGGATTACATTTTTAACAATACTTTAGACAGTTCAGATATTTTTAACGTTTCTGCAATCACAGGGCTAGATTTAGATCTATCTAGCAGTTCAGATATTATACCTGGCGAGATTCGGGGGTTTGACAATATTGATAATGAAGCCGAATATATTAATAGCAATTAAATTAAAACAATATTTTGATTTAGTCAGAAAATACGCAACTAAAAATAAAAAAATACCAATGCAAATTATCCGAAAACAGTTTGATTATACGAAACAAGGTTTTTATTTGTGTAAAGTTGAAGGTTGTATGTGTGCTGTTAAGCACGCACAGTCTCTGCGTCGACACTGGTTTACTCATGTGCTTCAAGAGGAAGACGACGACATGAATTCTGACATTTCTGACGATGGCGATGGCTTAGATAGCTACACTAGTGTAAACACCACGCACACTAAGACTAAGACTGGCTTGCACAGCCACAATAATTCCAGGGACAGTTATAATTATGATTTAGATTTAGGTTTTGGGTCTGATTTAGACTTAGACTCAGATGACTCAGAGTCATACCAGTCCTACCAGAGAGCTGAAACTGAAAGTAATGAGAGGTTAAAACGAAGACGGGCACAGGGAGGCTTGAAAAAGCATTTGTCACAGAAAAAATTAATTCTGGACTGATTTAGTACTGTATATAGTTATAAATGTAACTGCACTACTTGTAAATATTTTCGAGTTATGTATTTTGTGTAATATATTTTATACTATAATTATTTATATTTACAATTAATAAATGTATCTGCACTACTTGTAAATATTTTCGAGTTATGTATTTTGTGTAATATATTTTATACTATAATTATTTATATTTACAATTAATAAATGTATCTGCACTACTTGTAAATATTTTCGAGTTATGTATTTTGTGTAATATATTTTATAATATAATTATTTATATTTACATTTTACAATTAATTGTATTTCATTAAAAGTCAAGATTTTACTTATTTGCTTGACATTTTATTACATTTAAATGTTTTTTGTTATTCATATTATCTAATATAATTTAATTAATTGTACTAAATAAAAAAATAAAATAAATCAAAATGTTCAATTTGTAATTTATCATTCAGTTTTGGTGTTGATTCCGTTCACACAATGGAATATTAATACTATTTTATTTTATTATACATTTTTTATAGGTAGGTAGTAGTAGGTACAAATTACTTTTAGTATCTGAGGGGTCGGCTCATTTCTGAGGGAAAGAGGTGGAAATTTTTCGTCGGACTCACTGTGAGGCCCATGGGCTCTTTATGGACTTAAAAAACGAACGAACTCGAACGGCACTTTTTTCATCGGGCTCACTCAAGGCTCAAAATTTTTAGTTTTTTTAAAAATAAGTGACTACCGTTCACAAGTATTTTCACAAGCAAAAGTGACCGACTGTCTTACTATGACCTATCTACATAATTTAACGGATTTTTCACGATATCGAAATATTTGACCCATTTTGAAGTTTTATATACCATTCGAAAGGTAACGACGAGTACAATCTAAATAACGGACTCTGCACGATTTTACTCACAAATTTTCAACATTTTTTTTAAAAAAACCGTCAATTTTTTCGAAAATTCCGCCTAATTATTTTTTTAAGCGTCTGAAGCCTAAAACAACATACCCGTTTTCTTAATTTTTCAAGGGCTTCAAAATGATATATCATACATTACCATCACTCAATTTTGAAAAAAAAATAATTCAGTTTTTTAATTACAATTAAAAATTAATCATGACCTGACCTCGATCTACAAGTTCAATAGGTTCGCCTATTAATTCCGGTTTCACTGGTATATCGTTCATGTCTGCATTTATTGACTGACGGGTTCAAATTTCGGATTAAGGATTTGGCGGGAAATCCAAAAAATGTACTTTTCAAAAACTGAAAATCGCCTGGAGGCATTTTCGCCTGAAACATTTTTTATTAACATTTACAAGTCTGCATTGAAATTGCCACTATACTTACTCTTTCACGGCTACCTCCCCTTAATTTAAAAAAATAAATTGACCCGGCAAGAACTGCCTAACGTTACTGTTAAGGCTGCCATAAAACAAGGGCTTTAGCCCTTGTTTTATTTTTAAATATCATTTAGCGTGTCTGCAATGGCTTGTTGTTGTCTGGTCCTGGTTCTTACATTTACGGCAATGATTCTTATCTTAATATGCAGGGTATATTAATTAGACAAATTAACTATAAAGATAATATCTATATAACTTTTAAACATAATTTTTGAACGACCATCTACAATTATACCATGTTTTATCATTAACAATAATAGCATTAATAAACTATTTTAACGATGCCATGTGGTGCACTCATAAATATTGTCTATGCAATTTATTTTTACATTAGCCAAGGGTAGCAAATGTCCTTGATTTGGCCGAGGGTAGCAAATGTCCTAGGTTGGGTTTTGGGTAGCAAATGTCCGGGTAGCAAATGTCCAGGTAGCTAATGTCCGTTTACCTATTCTTTGCCCTATACCCAAAGAAATTATCTTTTCTGCGTTCCCATAGGATTGTGAAGAACTACTGGAATTCTACAAGGCAATACATACATTTGTATTTTGAATTTGGACGAATAGAGTAGTACAGTTACAACTTATGTGGGACGGCTTGGGTAGAATCCCCAGTTAGCACTTTTAATTGCTCTTCTCCTTCCAATAACAATATAACAATAAATTAATAATTATTGTAACAGTTTAAGAATTTTTTAATCACTAAGGATTCCGGGAATGTTCTTTCAGCATCATGTTTTTCTCTATCTCTCAGAGTTTTAAGTAGTCAGAAATAATAAATTCAAATACAAAAGTAACGACTACAGTGAGTAGTAGTGGGATCGATTTGAGCGAGCAAAGGAGACGGACGTAAATTCCGTTTGCGTTACTATATTTAACAAAAACTTCTGGCGCTAGTGTTCTAATCACGCTACATTTTTGAAAATTATATAGAAAAATATTATTTTTTATTGTGCAAAATAATCTGTTAATTTTTCCTCTGTTTTGTGATTATAAATTTACCAAATCACAAAACACTGTTTCAAAAAAAATTAAATTAAACAATTTGTTACAGATATTTTAAAATACAAAGTAGTTATATACGCACCGTAAACAAATTATCATTAATAACTACTTACTAAGTTATTTACTGTGTGTGCAGTTTCTGCTATCATTAAAATTAATTACACTATTTCTCAACTTACGATGGCTAAGCAACATAAAAAACAAGGCAGTAATTCGCGGACTGAAACAATTTCGCTCCCTGAAGCAGTTTCCAAGTGTCTTAAAGCAATTAACGGATTTCCTGCACTAATATCAGCAATTCAAGAACAGTTCAAAGGAAAAATTCAAATTGTCAAAAATCTCGCTGATTTTACAAACGTGCATGTTATTAACAAGATAACTGAATTGGAGACTCGCATAAATGGCATGGAGCAAGAATTTTGCAGCCTTAAAGAACAAGCAAAAAATGTTTTACAACCAATTTATCAAAAAATCCATCAAATTGATAAAAAAACTGCACAGGGAAAAATGAACCACACTATTAGAAATTTTACTGCTAAAGCGCCAAAATCCCTACCTGCAAGTATTTTGTCGTCTAACGATAGCGACATTCCCGCGAGAGTAAGTACAATAGAGAAAACAATACAAAGCATGGTATTTCACAAACCCAAGCCACAGAATACTACTATTGTCATTCATGGCGTCAAAGAATCATTAAATGAAACCAATGAACAACTACACCAGAAAGTTCAAATTGTTATGAGTCTTATTGGAGTACATTAATTTCAAATTGAAAACGCCCATCGCCTCGGAGCAGCAACACCTATCCGAATCCGCCCTGTTCTTATACGTGACTACGGGGGTTTGTGCGGAGTAGGAAGTGGGAAGTAGAAGTAGTGTTGGAAGTACCCGAGAGTATTGACTGGGACAGCCTGGGCCATGACAAGGATTGAGACATGATGTGACATATGGGACTGAGACGACAGATAACCTTGGTAAGCATATGGGTATTTAAGTTAATTGTAATGTAATGAGGAACAATGGAAATGAACTGAAACGACAGATAACCTTGCTAAGCTTATGATCATTTAAATGCGTTATAATGTAATGTCATGTGTATGAACGGGAGGAAATGAGGAAGAATAGAGAGACACCAAAGCCAGTGCCAATGTTTGGACTGCGTTCCCATGGAAACGTATCATATGGTATATAAATCAGCTGAGATGTGGCTGCCAGTGCTGATCATATGTAATACTAATGGAGTGGAGCTGTGGCTGTGTTGTGGAGGGCCGTCAGTGTTGAATTTAAATTTGAAATTGATGGAATTTAAAGTGAGCGGGGACTTGTATTGTTTAGATGCATCACTATGGCAACGGGATCATATGGTATGTAAAAAGAGATGAATGAACAGAGTTGCAGAGTATTTTCAGAGGGGGAGGCGACGTGCCTATTAGATTGGAACCATATTGGCACCATGGGAAATTGAATGGACATGTACATACATGCCGTGGATGCCGTGGATTTTGGTCGTATGTCTGCACAGTGCAGTATTAGAGGGCGGGAGCACCGTAACTCATTTGGACCCAAACTGGAACCATATGGAATTGAATACGAATGTACATACATGCCGTGGATGCCGTGGATGCCGTGGATTTTAGCCGTATGACTGCATATTGCAGTAGGAGAGGGCGATACTGTTCCTTCTTATTTGAGACTCGTATTGGAAATCATGCAGTGTAGTATTTATACAGGCATGTACATATATGCCGTGGATGCCGTGGATGCCGTGGATTTTGGGTAGTGCAGTATTATAGGGCAATACTATTTTCTATTCATTTTTGACTTGTACTTGAGAGCTTGTCATGGATAGAATTTGATGCATAATGCAACGTAGTTGAATATCAAGTACTACTTGTATTTAAATGGAGCCCGTTACGTACCAATGTATGTATATACACATTATTTAGTATGTATTCTGTACTAATTGGGTAATGTTAAATACAATTAGCATTTATATTAAATTAAATTATATACATGTTACATAATTTTATACACTAATTGCATTATTCTAATTTACGTACCTATTTAAAATATTTAAATATTATAACTGCAATTAAAATTAATTAGCAATTAATTATTTTATTTCAAAAGTTAAAAAAAAATGACCATTCAAAAAAATCTTATTAATTATTAAAAATAAGTTGAGGGCAAAAATAAAAATTAGCAAGCCCATTTCAAGCTGGCATGTATATATGTATATGCATGTGTCAGTATATAGCATATATATACACTGTAGCGGGATGTATATAGCAGTTGGTCGATATTTGAGTTCTGGATTAAATAATATTCTAAAATATTCTGTATCATTGAGAAATACTAGGCAGAATTAGATGCACCTTACAGCCCTTAGCACTGATGAGTGCACTGAGCTAGGGTGGCAGTGTTACTGTTGCTGTGCGTGACGTGCATATTAATAGCTAATTATTTCAACGCTCCGACCAAGGCTGGACTGAAGCTTCAGTTGGGCCCAGTGGACTCATGAAATCAAACTTTTGGGACTGATGGAGCTCTGATCTTCGACTTTCCATGTACCGAGCTGACTACTTGTGCTACTTATAGACAAGACATACAGACCATGAGATATATGTATACGATTTATGTAAATGTATATATGTACATGAACTACTATGTGTCTATACACTGCCTTTAAATAGCAGTATACCATTATAATTATTGATTGAAATGATGTAATATGTAGATAGAAACAGTTGCTGGGGTAGGAACGCTGGAACGAAATAATATTATATTTCATTACTGAGCTTAACTGGACAGAATAAAGCACACTTCCAGACCTTTAGCATTGTAGCAGGCAGAGCAAGGGGAAACTTTGTTACTAACAATGTGCGTGATATGCATATTAATAACTTATTGATCTATCGTCCACTGAAGCTGGCTTGGCTTTGGGTTTCTGTAGAGTCCAATAAAAATATAAAATTGAAGGTACAGGGCCAGGACGAAAGGCTGAATTCTACCTGCTGTGGAACAGATACAAGTTTTTTATTGATGCAAGTCAGGTGGGCCGCAGGTTCCTATGAGATATTTGTTTAGTTGTTTGTTTGTTATGTGTTTCTAGTATATGGTTTATGAATCACAACAATTAATAGGATGAGTGGGGATGCAAGTGCAAACTGCAAGTGTAAAATACAAAGTACAACAGGTGAACAAGTGCAGCGAGATGCAGGTTACTTTGTATATTATGCATGTATTATATGCAGGTATTCAATTGCAGAGTGAAGTTTGATTGTAATGCAGTTTTTACATATATACATATTTACAAGTTTAATTTTTTTTTGAATTTTCTTTCACACACACACAAATTCATACATACAAATATTTACACACATGATTTACAAATACGACAGACATACATAGTTTTACATAATATTTACAAGTGTGCAGTAAATCTGCAGACGCTATAATTAATTTATATATTTACAAGTCTACGCCTACTACACAATGACAATTACATTTAAAATATTATTATACCACTATTTACAAACATGTACATCTTACTTTACTACGAAACACTACATGATTATTTGTTGATACATATATTTTTAATTATTTGCACTGTTTTTACAACCTAAAATTATTTGTGTAATATTTATTCACTTCTTAAACTTTAATTACAACTACAATTATAAATTACACTTCTTATGTAACCGACTTATACTTTGTATTTAATCTTATTAACTAAATCAGTGTGGCCTAAGGGAAGGCTAAAATTACAATCGTTGGGATCTGGAAATACTCTAGATAAATCTAAACTTTTAAAAGCTAACCTACTTTGATTTTTAATAAATAATTTATGGTCGACATTTGCTACTGTATTTACATTTATTTTACATGGTTTGTTAGTTTCTAACATTTGCCTATATCGGTCGTGTTTACACTGCCGCAACGAAATTGCAGGAATACCTGCACACTTTTGTTGTTCAGAATTATTATTATATAACATACTATACATTTTTGGTCTTAATACTATAAGTTCTTTTACATCTAAGCTCTGAATTCGAAGTTTTCCACTTTCACCGCTATTTAATAAATGTAAGTTTGGATGTTAACTTTCATAAATTCTAAAAAACTCATGGTCTTGAGGAATTTTACTAAAATCAAATTCAAATTTTGCTTTGACAATATCATCCCAAAACGTGTTAAATGTGTCAATTGTGTGTATCTCGTATCCATCAGTATCTGTATAATCCAGATGGGCTCTATTATGAAATATCTTACACAAAAGATCCCACTTTTCATAAAAAAGTACTTTTGCAAAATCCAAAATAGCTACAGCAGTCAAAGGGAGGTTAGTTATACGATATTTTTTAAGGTATTGAATAATTACGCTTAAATTTTCAGAAAATCCTTCAAAATCTTTACAATTAGCATTTGCAAGCAATTTTTCAGCTTGCGCAGCACTAGAGCATAACCAAGCATTGATAAATTCGAGTACTTGTGCTAGTGTTTTGCCATATAAAACATTGGAACTTTTTTTTAATAGCTTATTTTCAAATGGAGTTTTGGCTTTTTTTCTGTTTTCTAAATTAGATTCAATGTATGGTTTAAAATAACTCTGTTGCTTGAAGCGTACCCCACAGTGAATTTTAGAAAGAACCAAACCTTTAGACAAATAATATTTTAATGCTTTAAAATGAACTGTGTAGTTTGTTTTATCATATAGTGTTAACATAAGCCGAGGGCGGGATACATATTGTTGAATTGAGTTAACTGCATGCTTATTTAAATTATACTGTGATGTTATATCATCCATATTAAGTACACGCTGTTCCATAGCAAGTGGCAAGTTTGCGTCTCTAGTATGTAGAGCCAAAGGATACTTCAAGTCACAAACAAGAACGTAGCCATAGCTACCTTCTGTAGTACCCAACTTTGGGTCAGTCCAATCAATACTTTCTAAATCCTTTGCTTCCATATACATATAGTCTGAGACTGGCATCAGCTGCTTCATACTCTCTGCATATAAGCTGTTGATGTCTAGTGAAAGTAATTGATTACGGGGTTTGGATTTATCTAATCCTCCTGGGCATCTTTCATGGTTGGCAATGACGTGTTTGGCTGTAAAAATACACTGCCCACCGCGTATTCCTTGCTTTGCAATTTCTAATATTTTTGGGTCCCTTATATAATCTATCTCTGCTTTTGTGTAGTTCAAAAAACATTTACAAGAATAACTAGGTAATGTAAGTGAGTAAGTCGGATCGAGTTCGTAATTTTGAAGTCCAACTTTGCGAAAATTTTGCCATACTTCTGCAAGTAAAACCATATCTAAAACACATGTAAATCGTGTGTAGTCACGTAATGTAGTTAAATTGAATTCATTACAAACATTTTTGACAAGATCCCACTGGTGATCTGGAATGAGCTCATCGTCCAAAAGTGATCGTCTAAATTGATCTCAGTCTGGTATTTAGTTATTTAAATCATCTAAACTAGTTAATGACATGAATGGAAAGTAAACTGGTTTCTGTAATAATTTGAATTGTAATTCTGTGAGAGGCTTTACTTCTGGACCAAGATTTATTTGGTTATCAACAAATATTAAATCTGAGAAACATTGAGACGCAAGTGTAAAATTAAATTCATCTTTCGAATTTAAAGATTCCACAAGATCAAATAGGTTGGAATCAAAAAATAAATTTGCATCCATGAATCGAACTTTTACTTTGGAATGTAACATTTTGCCAGTATATTTTTGATTTGTTCTATCTTTTGGTTGATACTCAATATTTAAATTTGAAAGCCATTTATCTTTAGCTGTTATTGAAATTGAAATAAATTCTTTGGCAGACTTGGCTACTACTTGGATGTCTTTAGCTTCAAATTGACCTGTATTCATGGCACTAACTAGCAAGTGATAATCAAAGCAACCACCGTACAGTGATATTATAGGTATTTCGTACTTGTACTTGATGTTCAAGTTACAGCGGCTACATGTAGCAAACTCAAAATGACCATGGTTATGGTTATGATGAAACGTGCGAAGAATGTTCTTAGAAGAATCAAATTCACGTCGACACATGTGACAATGAGTAGCACTTTCAAACTGTGCACGTACTTGGTCACTTGGTTTGACCATATTATTAGTATTTCGAACGTGGGATAATAATGCGTCAGCCCAATAAAATATAATTTCAAAAAAATGTTTCATTATATCCTCCCCATCATAGAATTCTGCATGTACTACTTCACTTCTGTCTTTCATTTGCCTAATAATAATCAAGGAATACGCAGCAGGTGTAATTTCATTTACAAATCTCGTATTGCTACTTAAGGATCTAGGGTCGTTATAGGGACTCACAAATGTAGAAAATTTATATACAATAATATATGGGTAAGGCAAGGATTGCCATAATTTTGAAAACTTGACTCTTTCTGAAATATCAGGAAAAACAATTTGACGTTTCTGTAGGGTTTGACAGCTCAGTTTATGTTTAGTTAAATTATCAGCTGAATTAAAATTTCGATAACATGACTGGCAATAGTAAACCTTTCTATCGCGGCCAAGACACATAAATTTATCTAAATCTGTTATGAGGACTAAATGATAACTCTGTTCATCTTTACTACCTTCGGCTCTGTCTTTGTAAATTAAAAATAAATTACACTTGTCAGTAATATCATTATTCTGACACCTACGAATTGGGATGATTTTGTCACCGCGGTGACTCCATATGTTAATTCCTAGTTTATTTTTAGCTTCAAATTCGTCTAAACTTGGCAAGTCTTTGTTAATTAAGAAGGGGCAGTTAATATCAGTGAAATCGAATTTATTAAAATACGGAATATACTGGTCTGCACGTTGTAAGCTCATGCTTTTCCAACGTTTGCTTTGTGGTTTTTCCTTTTGCTTATAGTTTTGTTTTTGTTTTTCTAATATTTCAAACCTATATCTGTGTGCAGTCACACAAAACTTAAAACAATCACTACAGTTATTTTTAATATCCGAATTTTCGTGGTTTCAAAGCTGGGAATTTAATGTACCCTTTAGCTTTTGCATTCGCGAATAAATTTAAAACTCCTACTTTAACTTGAATTGACTCAATTTCACGAAGCGTCCACCCAGTCCCGTTCTTATTAAACTCATTCAGTTTTTTTATAATGTCACTGGCACTGTCAAAAATAAAACTTGCAATTTCCTGGGTACTCAAAATATCATAATTTTTTGAAACAAACTGTATATAACGTTCTATTGTATTTTTTTCATTTTCTACTTCCGTAATTAATTCTAATGTAACTACAATAATTAATTGTGCTTTAATACTACTGTGCAGAGTTATGTTTTGGGTCAAAAATTTTACAAATGGCTCGTATAGTTGTGTCAAAAGAGATTCAATATCTTGGAATGTCTCAGTAGGCTGATGACTGTATGTTACCATCATGCCAAGATGTGAACGTGACGTTTCTTGAAATACATCCAAATCAATTGGATAAGAGCGACGAACTCTACTGGAAGAGACAGAGGGCTGTGCAGAAGCGTTAGTAGAAACGCCGTAAGTAGTCCCAGATCGATTTGTACCACCTCCAACAAGATCTTGATTTCTATTTTCTACATGGCCAAGTCTTTCTCCTTGATGAAGGCACTGGTGATCTGCCTTGCTTGAACAGTAGAGATTGCAATCTTCACAGTGATGAACATGCTTAACGTGAGCTTGATATGGGACATGGCTTCGGCAAGTAAAGCGGCAGCCTGGAACAGAGCACGACAATATCTGTAAAATCAATAAATAAAATTTTTATTATACCTTACATTAATACTACTGTTATGCATATATATATATGTACTTTACATCAATACATATTATTAAAATACTGCAAAACCAAATAAGCATAAATGCTCGTAATATTATGAATGAATACAAATTAAATGTTAAAAACACAATTTAAGAACGACACGTACACGATCTTTTTTACCGTTTGTAGTAGCAGATGGAAAGTTGGCCTGTTCGTGGTACGATGAAGCTGTACGGCAGCGCTTGGAGTATGAAGCTGCAGCAGTGGAAGATGTAGAATCCATAGTGCATGCACTCCTATACAGTACATATAATTCACAATATATACTACACAAAGTATAAAATCCACTACGCTTTATAGCGTACGTTAGAAACTGGCAGATGATAGTAGCTTGATGTTTAGGCTGTTGTTGTTGTTTTTAACGAGAGCAATTGAATGCTCTTTCTAGTCTGAAGGTGAATTTAATACAGAGGGTGAAATGGCCATGAAGTCCCTTTTTAAATCTTGCCCACCCTCCTTTTCTTGTGCAAGTAGTCTGTTTTTATGGTACAGTTTTCTCATCTTAAATGCAAAAAGTGTTAACACTAGTACAAACGACACGTAGATAGCTGTAAACACAAAAAAAATTCTATATTAAGTATAAGTGCTTTGAATTTATTTGTAACTATACCATCCTATGCACTAAAAGTTTATATGTAATACTTACTCATAGTGAACAATCATGTATTATTCACTTACTTATATAGTCAAATGTGTTGTGAAGCACAGGTTTTGTTTCGTTGTTTTGATACTTGTCAACCACATCCATAATAATTCCATTCTGCGTGTTCAAATTCTCAAGCATGTACTTTAAAGCCATAAGAATTACTTTATGGAACGAACTCGTATGTACCACCGGTAGCGCTGTTGTATCGATTGGCAATGTTGGGTCTAAGCTACTACTCTGTAGCTTTCTCTCAATTTCATCTAATGCCATCTTTTTATTTCTATATCCTTTAGAGGCAGTATATGGTGCTTTATCAGTATACGTATTTTCAACAGACTTGGCTTGATATTGATTTCCTGTTGAGTCTAAGGCGCATGCAGTGTTGCACGATCTCCCAAGTGCCATAAAAGCACATATTATAACAACAAAAGCACGTACCTTATACATTTTATATGTTTGTTTTGACCACAGTGACATTGCAAAAGCTACTGACAAAGAATTCTATATAGTTGCTCTTTATATGCATTTATTTTCTAGCTGCTCTTTTATTTTTCTGTGACGTCATACGCTTGCGTTTTAATACTACATGCTTTTGATTAGCATGAGGTTTACGATTCCTTTTCTTATGTTTGGCAACAATGTTTTCGTATGCTATCCACTCTTGCCTGGGTAGTTGAATTAGTTTTTCTATTCCTTCCGACGCATTGTAAATTGCATCTGCCTGTGCGTCGTTCGCATTTCCTCCTTTCTGTTCAAGTATAGTTTTGTTATAGTCCTTATTATATGATGTAATACTTTGGGGTTGAGCAGCTACTCTTGCTGCTTGTTGTTTTGTGCGTATATTCATTAACTCAGCATACAACTTGGGTTTAATTACTTTCATTATAGTTGCCATTTTTTATTTATTTTATTCGTAATAATTCTATTTATTAATTGTAATCTTTAGAAATTGCTTCAGAAAGCAAGACAGTACGACAAATTTCACTTTTGTATACTTTATAATATACAGTGGCTAGTATCTTTTGTATTAATTTATGGTATTTAATTAGCAATTTGCAAAGTTTAGTAGGGTCGTTGCAACTCAAACGGTTACTTAATATTTTTATTTGATTTTTATACTCTCGCAATGGATGCTTACACAATTTATTTATATTAAATACAATCTCTGCAAGTGCATACAATTGCTCTCTTGTTGCAGTTTGAATTAAATGTTTATATACTTTAGCTTTAACAAAAGTCAGGTGTGACAGAAACTGGTAATTACTGTCAAATCTGCACTGCGTATTCTGATTTCCTGACATTTTTGGCACTATTTGCGAATATATACATCAGTTCCATTGACAGGAAATACACTATTTTGCACAAAAATCAAAGGATTCGGGCACTGGGGATGCAAGTCAATTAGCATGTAGCTATGTTTCCGTGCACAACATGCTTTTTCATATGCTTCTTGAAGATATATTGGTTTTCCTGGACTAATTTGTTTAGAAATTTGACCATTAATGCTTCTGTCTCTTGGAACGTCAAACAAAATTAAATACTTTGTGTTTAAACTTGTAGTTCTTAATTCCTTAGCAAACGCGTTTTGTAGAATAAGTTTGACACTAAAATTCATATGATGAGATAGTTCTGTAAATATTTTTTGAACTAATTGTCTTGCTTTAGTATTTGATTCTATACAGTTTAGATGATCATCTAAAACTAGAAGAAACGGGCTAGGTATATCGTCAAGCACAGATTTAATATTAGCAAGCTCTGTTATTACTATAACGTCTTTGTCTTCAGTGAAATCCGGATTTAGAAACTCTATTTGGTTAGTGTGGGCACTGACATATAATACTTTATTGATTTGACTATCGATTATTTCCTTTCTGCGTTTGACAATTTCAAGGCACAGAGTTGTTTTGCCAGATGAACTAGGGCCACATACCATAGCCGTAAAAGGATGAATTAATCTAAAGTCGACCGTGTCCAATGTTGACATTATAAGATGCAAAATAATACTGACCAAAAAAGCTACAGTACACGGTTATTTATACATTTCTAATTTTTATTTGATTTTGTTTTTTTTACATTTTTTTTACATTTTTGATTTTTTTGTTATACTATTCTACTGTTAGTGCAAAGTGCTACTATAAATGTCCGTAATAGTAAAATCTTAAGAAACTATGACAGAATTCTGGACATGCCACTTTAAATGTATTAGACTGTGATTGTTTAGGTGCACAATACACACATGACATTAAATTAGGTATCATACTTGCAAATTTTCTTACTTTTCTATCATTAGCTAATACAGAGCTTGTAAATATATTTAAAAAGTTTTTATAACTAATTCCTAAAGATTGAGAATACAAGTAATATAGGCAGTATAATCCGCAGACTGTAGATCTTCCGCTTTGAAGTGCTGTGCAGTTTTCAGATACTAAATTTCCTGCGGGCCACTGCAGGTTACGGTATTGGTGAATCGGCAATCCATACGAGTCAAAATATTCAAAGCTGTCTTTAGATGTCACCCAATAACTAATCCAGTGCTTCTTAGAGTCTTTTATCCTGTCTGTGATTTGAATTATTGCAATGGGGTAAATTGATCCGTTTCCAAGATTTTCTTTTTCTAATTCCTCTATGGTAGATCTCATTTGATCTGCTGCTATGACGTAGTACTTTGTTTGGGTTCCTCCGAGTAAAATTCCGAGACATTTTTGTAATTCACCGGTATTCATCGCGAGCGTGATGTGGTTTAGTCGAGTTCTGTAAAGCAACAGACAATTTTAATTAGCAAACATTACATTTTATGCAAAATACAAAATTTCAGATACAAGTAGGTCAACTAAAAACTGGTTTGATACTTTACATTTAACGATTAATCAATATTTGTTTGTTTTTGTTAATTTCCACAACGTTTTGGTACTGGCTATACAGAATGGCAGTCACAGAATTTGCCAATGCAGATTTAAACTTCATATTGATCTGAACCTGTCCAGTTTTCATTATGCTCATTGAATTGGACTGTGATGGTACAATTTCAAATGCAAATAGAACATTTCCTTTTGTAAAGTTGGAAGAATTTATTCCATCTCCTAAACTTGGATTATCTGCTGTTTTCTTTAAAGTATTTAGAGCAAGAAGAAAATTGTCTTCTCCGTTTCCATTAGAGTCTTTGAAACTCAAGGGTAATGTCTTGTACTCTATCGATTCTTGGTTCATAGATACAGCTATTTCACTTAAATTAAAGTGTTGAAAGTTGCAGAACGACTTTGTTAATTTACCAAGATACGCTTGGCTGTCCACTAGCCCGATTACAATAGTCTGTGGCAATCGTCCGTTTATACAATTGTCTAGTGAATGCGAACTGACGCCGGCTGGAATAACAAAGGTTTTAATTTCAGGATCAAGACATGGATATTTTAAAGTAATGCCACTGTCTAAACTTGATCGATGCTTTTCAATTGCAAGTGGTGAAACTGTCTGTCTTTTTAGATACAACACAGCATTGACAATGTCGATACGAAACGGACACCCAGAATAGCCCGTGCGGGTCTCAGTCTCGGCGTCTATACAGAATGCAGGCAATGACCTTCGCATTATAATACGTATGTTACTGTCTCCTGGAACCATTCGTGTTTGATTAAAAAATGGAGCTTCAGGTCTTCCAACCATAGTAAATGGTTTTGATTCTTTTCCAATATTGTATCGCGCTAAAAATCCACTATCCGTTTTTGCAAATGCATCAGGCGTTGAGTTTGGCAAATATAACTGATCTAGCATACTGTTTTTCTTTTCAATTGGATTTGAAGACAACATGCGCTTCAAGTATGCACTAATAGCATAGTGATTTGAGTTGTCACTGATGAGAGTGCCATTTAAATAAAATTCAAGATTACTGAATAAACTGTAAAACAGCATCGATGATGGTGCAGCTATATCTGCAACTACTACTAGTTTATTGTCACTCAGCACTAGACGACATGTTACTTCCAAGTGGGATTCGTAAAATTTGTAATATTTACCCGGAGATTTTAAAATGTCAAAAATCAAAGGATTTTCATTGTCTCGAGGGCTCAAGACAGGATAGTAGGGATAATACTCGGCAGAGTCTTCAACACTGACATTTGTCGGTGGGAGTTTGTCCAAGATCAGATTACTTTGAAATGATTTTTGAGATCCCTCATACACTGACGGTTCATCGTAAAATCCTTGTGTATCCATGGTTTATTAGAGCTTTAAACTGATATATGTTTGATATTGCTTCTTATAAGTCTAGACGTTGAATGGCATTATATGTTTCCCACTGCTGATTATATAGGTATAAACTTATCGTCGGCGGTACATATTCTTTTTTCGCCCTGCTCCAGCTTGACCTGATCTGCGACCTGATCCTCGTTGTTTACCGTAAGATATTGGTTTTCACTTAAGTCGACCTCCGGTTTGTTGTCAGCGACGTACGCGTCTGCGCTGAGAGCCGCCAGATTGCGTTCGTCGTCTGTTTGCACAAGCTCCTCCACTTTGTGTATTTGGTCGTCGTTGTACAGATGTCATCTTACGTTTTTTGCAGGCTAATCGGCAATGGGTAACACGGCACTTTTTATTAATTAAACGGCGCTTATATGGCTTTCTAGATTTAACTGGTATCAAATTCTGTGTGTCACCTAGATTTAACCCTTCAGATGTTTTTTCTACTGTGTTTGCAGTTTCGATAAAATCGTGGTCGCCTGATCCCATTTGGTTGTTACTATTGGTTTTATTAATTGGTTCCAAAGTACAGTATTCTCCTAATAAGCTGTCTTTTACGAGCTCTTCGTCTACTGTATCAGTGTTATTTTCGTTATTGTTAGAGTCGTTAATATTTTTACACAAAATTTTACGCATAATTATAAGTCATTAGTGATATGTCAGGCAATGCACTGCAAATTTATTTTTGAATTTAATTCATTAAGAAGCACTGTAAATAAAATGATGTTGTTGCTGTTTGAATGTTGAGTTTAGAATGAGTATGTAAACTAATTGTTTACACGTTTTATACTTTTCTGCTGTATCAAGTAGAACTTTACTTTCATATTAGCAAATTATACATTAACAAGTCAATTTAAATCATAATACATTCCACATTATTAAATTTTGCGTGGTCTAAACTGCAGTTCTACAATAGTTGTGGAATTTTTCGGCAGTGTGACAAGATTGCGATACTCGTTTAATAGAATTATTCGAAGTATTTGCTGTGCCTGTGGTTTTAATGGCACATACAATATTGGAGAAAAAACATGTAGTCTCCTTATCGTAAACTGGAGAAATATCTACTGATCGTAGAAATGGCAGGGCATGTGAGGCGTACAGTTGATTTTCAACCATATTGCATGATACAAGCAGACGTTTGGCTGGTATTGTCTGCTCTGGCTCTGGCTCTACGTCTTCTTTAAATTCCTCGTTTTCTCTTTCCATTTCCTCTTGCTCGGCTAGTTCAGTCTTGAGTCGTCCAACCACTCCAGTTTTAAAAATAAAATTGTCTATAAATCCAAAATATCTATTGACCAACGCTGGCAGTTGTACTGAGATATCGTCTCTCATTTGAGGGATACTAAGCTCACCATCTTTGTGCTCAAACTGTATTCTTGTATCTCCTAACGAACCTTCTGATAATGTACGATTAATTTCATGAACAACATGATCCAAGTCAACTTCTTCTGGTTCTTTCATTGGAAGATAATTTGAATATAATTGAAACAATCGTATGTATAAATATTTGTTGTCCTCAATTTCGCTGTATTTTTCTTCGTCAAAGTCAGACTCTGAATTATAAACGCCATTGAAAAATTTATTATCTTGTTGAAATCCGAGACAAACAGCAATCTCTTCTGGTAAGACAACGTATTCATTTTCTTTACCTTTAAATGTCAACTTGCATTTAGTTTCTCCAAGCTCCATGGAAGGAAATTCAATTTTGATTTTAATGCCAGTTCTTTCTTGTAGTTCTGTGCCAAACCGCTCAAAGTATTTTTTGATGTCAGCGTCACCGTCAATTATTCTCTTTCTATACGGTAATATTGTTTCGAAACCTTCATATATTTTTATAACATTTGAGGTGTTGACAAATTTGTGAGCGACAAAAATTAAATACTGTATTCATCTGGACTGTGTCTAATTTTGCCTGTGTTACATTTCCATATGGCAGTTGTCTCCCAGACATAAATCTGTATCGATTGACCATAAATGAAGAGGCTAAAGCTGGCGAAATTTTTATGTTGACAGTGTCATTTGGTTTTAAATTATTAAAATGAATATAAGTTTCCTCTGGATGTTGCTTTATTGCTCTCTGAACAATTTCTAATGGAAAATGGTCAACTGTTTCTACTAGGCGGTCATTAAGGCTGCCCATAAACACATTTATTTTGGATGCTGTCTTTTGAAAACTTAATGCAGTTTTTTCAGTAGGCACGTAATTTGGAAATAGTTTTAGTGCTAATTCCATCTCATTGCTTTCCACATTACGGACTTTTCTAACCAGAGGTGCTCGTGAATTCCGTACTATTGCAGGTTGTTCACTGCTTGTGTATCTCAAACTGACTAACCCAACGTCATAATTGTCAAGATCTAATGGAGTTGAAAGTACCGATACAAAATTTGACGGACTGTTGTCTGTATAAATATGGTTTTGCTGGTCACTTGTCAATGTAACATAAATATTCTCTGTTCCTGTTGTGTCGCGATCTAGCACTGAGCAGCTGTGTCTGTCTAATCTTTTTCGTTTTTGCAATATGTGCTGTTTAATTGTATTTGCAAGATACGGAATAAACGGTGATTCACTCATCTTGAGAATTTAGGCACGGCTCAATTCTTCTTTATAAAAACCGCCAGTGATACTATTATCATCCAGATCCTCTAAATAGTAGGTAACAGGGATTGTTGTCAAGTTAATTGACTTAATCTTGAATATTTCAAGACTAAAGTTCTGGTTGTATCCTGTTTAAAAGCCAAAGGTATATTAACTTCATAACTCAATAAACAAGTCTATTTATAGGATAATATATTATTAATTACAATATTGTAACGTAATAAGTAACGACACATTATACCTTTTTCAAACAAGATCTTAGTCCGGCTAATCCGTACACGTTCTCCAAGCTTGAAAGCTGACACTTGGCTCTTTTTATTGCTGATAAGATCTGCAAACATTGTTCGCCAAACCTCGTTCTAATTAGATTTATTGACAGCGTTTGGGGCTCTTTGAATTGTAGAGTGAAAAGTGTTGTTGTAGCTTTTCACAAAAGCAGGAAAAATATCAATTATGCGATAGGTGTCTCTCTCAGTCATAAAACGAGCAACTTTTTCAAAAATTGTCCTAAAAACATACAAAAAAACACATATTATTACATTAAAATTCATAAAATGAGGCTATATATTGTCTAGTTACTTCTAATTTTGTAATATTTAGACGCACCTTATTACACGTTCTACTATGCTTGATTTTGTTTCGCTATAAGTATTGTAATACTTAATTCGATGACCCTTCAAAAACTTGCGAAAAGTCTCTGCTCGGAATTCAGTTCCTAAACACATAATATTTGAACATTTATTAAATGCGTTTTTTACTTATAAGATATAGTAATACTTGTTAAAATTATAGTTGTATGTTACCGTACCTAATAACAACCTTGATCAGTAAACAAGTAAATTGGTGTCATTTTAGCTTCTCGAAAAATGCTTTTCATTGATTTTATTATTGATTCCGGCTTTTTATTTTTATTAAATCTGCAGTATAGCTTCTTGCTGAACGCGTCTATGCAAAATAATATGTTGGCAAATCCTGAATTATGTTTAGCCATGCCGCTTTCAAGTATCTTCAGATCAGCACAGAAAATTTCCCCTATCATATTAACTAATACTCGTATTTTTTTTTTAATTGGTCTGTGCAAACTAAATGAACGCAGCTAACTTAATTCTTGGTCTACAGTAATTTTGTCCTTGAATTTTTTATTGTTTTTGACAAAACCACTTAATGCAGAAAACGATCCTTTTAATCTAGAATTTAAATATGATTTTCGTATATCAGCCATGATGTGTACGTTTTATATGTGAACCACTGCGGTGTGCATTCAAACTACAAATGGATGCTGTTAAATAATCGCACGCAATTTATAGCACATATTACATATTTACAAATTTACATTTAATTTTTGTTGCAGAAATTTCAAATTATGGGATTTTTTTATTAGTTTTTAATATATTATACTTTTTAAAATATTACAACTATAACAATTAGAAAGTGTAAATTATTATACAATTCACACTAACTTTATATTAAAAGTAAGAGTATGTACACAAAAACTACAATGTATAGTATATTTAAAAGTATTAACTTGTATTTACATTTTTTCAAAATGGTGCACTTTTTATTTATAAAAATCGATCTATTTGGCTAGTCATGTCTGCTTTACGAGATTTTCTGTTTTTCACTTCAAGTTCTTTTAGTCGAGCTTCTTCTTTCCATCGCAATTGCATTTCATATTCATGCTGAACAACTAAAATGCTTGAGGCCTGTATTATTTCTTTGTCGACAATCATAAGATTTTCAAAACATTTGAATCGAGAAAGAGCTACATAAGTTGTACACGCTATAATTTCTCTTGTATCCAAGTGCACACATCCTTTTTCTATTGTTATGCCTTGCGATCTGTGAATTGTCATTCCCCAATTTAAGACAAGTGGAAATGCCTGGATTTTAACATATTGATTTGTTTCTAAGTCTAGTTCACAGTATTCAATACGTGTTATTTTCACCCCTTTTCCTCTAGAGGTAACAAAAATATTGTTTCCTCTGTAATTTGGAAAGTCTACAACTATAGCTTCAACATAATTGTTCCAGTAAAGTCTGCTCTTGACGGAGCTAAATATAAAATCCACAACAGTGCCTCGGCTCCCATTAGTAAGATTCGATGCTACGTCCAAATTCTGCGTTAACATGATACGTGCGCCATAATCTACTTCAAGTGGATCTTTTAAAAGTGAGCTGGTTTCTCCAATTAAAGCTGGAACCTCAATAAACCCAAGATGAAATCTTCGGATCATCTTCCTACAAAATTACAATCAAATCATTTAAATCATTTATTTATTTAAAAACATATCACGAATCCTAAACTACATTTAATAATAAAATTTATAGGAACAATTTACTTTGTATTTTTATTTAAAAATACGTACTTATTGTGTGCTGCTACATTGTTGTTTGTTTGAAAAAGATGAATTGATTTTTCAAATTCTTCAAATTCAATATCCGAAAGATCAGATTGCAAAATGTGCCTCTGTCGTTGTTGCAAATTGTAAAGATCCAGAGGGGTACATTTAAAATATCTCAGCCTCATTAGAAACTCGTAGTACTCCAGTTGTCTTGAATCATTTTTGCTCTGCCGAAACGGTGTGTCTAATACAAAAGCAGTATTGAAACTCTTGTACAATTGAGAAGCTTCTCGTAATTCTTGTGAAGTCTGTACTATGAACTGAGAATACAAATTACTGTCTCCCAAACAAGAACATTGAAGAAAGTCTCCAAACATAAGTACGGTTCTTCCGCTGAACGGCAGCTCTGCCCGAGATGGATCTACTAGTTTCATGAAGGCATCCACAAAATGCAGTAATTTCAAGCCTATAGTTGAAACTTCGTCAAAAAGTAGAACTTTAACATTCCGAAATTTGTATTTATCGACAGCTGAAATACCGTTCTTCAGTTGGTCAGTGATATTCCCATTTGCAAAACGTTTTATTTTGAAGCAAGAATGAAATGTTGTGCCTTTTAAACTAGAGGCACATACTCCAAGAAAACAACAAATTCTAAAAGAAAAAGTTTCATCTTGGCTTTGCTTTTGCGACAATATGTGCTGCAATGTCTTTATTACTGCTGATTTGCCTGAGCCTGGGATACCCACAATTATCATTCTTAATGGTGTTTTGTAAAATAGTCTTCCAGGTAAACTTATTTGTTTTCTTACCAAGTCCACAATTTGTTTTTGACGTGGAGCTAAAAAAGTGTATGGAATTTCTGGAGGCGCAAAGATTTGCATACTTAAATTCTGAGATAATAACTCAAACTCTCTATAATTGTTTATTGCCAATAGTTTACAAGTAGTTGATTTATCTGAAATTGCACCACTTAAATCGCATGTACAATTGCAATCCAAGTTATCCTTTGCTGTAAGTCTGTGCTTGTAAAAGCAATCAGAGCACAAAGTGTGCTCAAGATTAAAGGCATAAAAATAAGACTTTGGAACTAGTGGAACTAAATCTGGGTTGATTGAAAAACGGCTTGACCCCGGTTGATTACGTTCTCTGTATTTATTCAATACTTTTGTTGCTGCTTCTGAAAATTGATGTGGAGTTTGTTTGCAGGAACAGCACTTTACATGTCTACAGCAAATATTTTTAGACGGTTTAGATATACTCCTTTCTGATGAATGATCGGTTTTTAGAACTCGATTTGGTGGTTTTAGCCAAAGTTTATTGTCTCGTAAATTTGAACATACAAGACGTTGTATCTGTGTTGAAAAAAAAACTATTCTTCCATGACACGCACTACAGGAATTTCGAACTTGTACAGATCCAAAGTTGTTTGTATGGAATCTAGAATTCAAATCTCTGTTAGCGTATTTTTGTTCTTGTTTTCGTGACCACAAGCTTTTTTTGACTGTTTAATAGCGACCACAGTATTGGCAGCTCACAATAGTTAACATGCTTCTACATAAAACAGCACTGTATATAGTTTTTGTTTAGTCTTTTGATTTTAATGATAGCTGGCACGTAAACTTTTGGGCAAGTCTAATAAGATTTTGATGTTCTTCAAACTGACGGTTTTTTGATATTAAATAGCGCTCATACTTTGAATGATTTTCTATAACGTGTTGTTTGCGAAGCTCTGTAGACTGAAATGTCTGTGTACAGTACCCACACAAATACGAGTTAGCACACGTAACAGTAGATTCTGAAATTACTTTCATCTTTCAGTTCTCTATGAGACTGAAAATAAAATCAATAATTCCACTAATGCACACTGGTTATAAGTAGCTGACTGACTGGCTGACGGCTTTAACAACCTCTCTATATGAGTGCCTACACTCAACAATAATGCTTAATATTTTAGTGACGCACAACAACCTAGCGTCCCTGTGAATACAAAATAAGAGGGCAGGGCCTATATGAAACAAGACCAATCACAAGTCACTGCTAATATTGTCAGTAGGTAATACATATGATAATAATGCTTGCACAAACGGCAGCAAAAATCAAAACACTCGAGCTCATCTAAAATAGAATAACACTCTTGCCCACTGAGCAATTATTTTCATTTCTACTCAAACCTTTGATCCGTAATATTGTCTCAAGTGTCATTGTCTCAGCAGTACAACAAACTATAGCAAACTACATTTCATCAAGAATTTATAAATACTCAGTCAGATAAAGTGAGCATATTAAAGTTATCTATGAAGAGCAGCACGGCGCATTTATCTTCACTTCCTCCAGTCACCATGGCAAAGTCTTGCTTGAGTTCTGTAAACATTGAAAATATCAACAACGTTGTGGCATCTGACAAGATGGACTACACCCAACAGCCTGGACCGTCGCGTAATCTGAACAGTGCATCTTCAAGTACTTTGAATACAGCAAATATTGATTCCCAAAACTGGGCATTCTTTGAAACTTCTGATTCTGTATTTATTGGGGACAACGTCAAAGCTCGTGTTGTTTACAGCCCTGGCATGAAGACACATTTCTACTATTTGGGTCGAAGAAACGGAGAAGCCAAGCATTCCAAAATTTCTTTCTCACAATTTGAAAGTCTTTCTTTAGTTGAATGGGCAGCTCAGATTTTACAAGAACATAAGGATCACCCTACTGTTGGCCGCAAAGTAACAGATCATCTTCCGTACTTTGCTGGTAAACCAGTCGAGTTCATGTTTGAAGAACCTCGAAGCAGATTCAAGAAGTTTGTCTATTGAAAGTCTCCACATTTCAGTGTCAAGTCAGTCCGAGTTCGCTTTTCATTCAATCAACTGACAGGAGCTTATAACATGCTCATTAATTCTAATCTGTCTGACAAGTACTCTCAGCAGTACCCTAATTACGGTGGCCCGACCATTAAATTCACACTGGTTGAAATGAACGACTTTGTAGCTTACTTGACAAATACAAACCTAAAGCTGGCAGCTCAAGAACCAAAAGAAATAACTGTTACAAAAGAAAACTTACAGCAACAAGAGCAAAAACGCAGAGCATCACCGCAACATCTTGAAGATATAAAGAAACCAAAACCAGAATCTGAAGCAGCAGTTGAACAACCAAAGATCAAGATACCATGGGAAAAGATATTTGCAGGATTTCCTCCTTCTCCAACCTCATCTCTTGACTGTCACTCAGGATTAACAGACGATTCTGGTTTCACCTATTCAGAAGAATCTGATGAAGACTAGGCAGTTGTTGTTGTAAAAACAATTTAATTACAATGTCAGCAAGTAATTTATTTTGTTTAACTTTTAAAAAAATATGTATATATTTATTTAATATAATGTTAGAGTTTTAGAAAACATCAATAGCAACCAATACTAACCAGTTTCAGGACAGTAATTAAAAAGAAGTGTTAATTTTTAATTGTAGTTGTAATTAAAGTTTGAGAAGTGAATAAATATTACACAAATAGTTTTAGGTTGTAAAAACAGTGCACACAATATTAAAATAAATGTATCAATAAATATTTAGGTAGTGTTTCGTAGTAAAGTAAGATGTACATGTTTGTAAATAGTGGTATAATAATATTTTAAATGTAATTGCCATTGTGTAGTAGGCGTAGACTTGTAAATATATAAATTAATTATAGCGTGTGCAGATTTACTGCACACTTGTAAATATTATGTAAACTTTCAAATTTAATTTTAGGCTGTAAATAATTTGTGTACTTGTGTACACTTGTAAATAGTAAATGTAAAACTATGTATGTCTGTTGTATTTGTAAATCATGTGTGTAAATATTTGTATGTATGAATTTGTGTGTGTGTGAAAGAAAATTCAAAAAAAAATTAAACTTGTAAATATGTATATATGTAAAAACTGCATTACAATCAAAATTCACTTTGCAATTAAATACCTGCATACAATACATGCATAATATACAAAGTAACCTGCGTCTCGCTGCACTTGTTCACCTGTTGTACCTTGTATTTTACACTTGTAGTTTGCACTTGCATCCCCACTCATCCTATTAATTGTTGTGATTCATAAACCATATACTAGAAACATATAACAAACAAACAACTAAACATATATCTCATAGGAACCTGCGGCCCACCTGACTTGCATCAATAAAAAACTTGTATCTGTTCCACAGCAGGTAGAATTCAGTCTTTCGTCCTGGCCCTGTACCTTCAATTTTATATTTTTACTGGACTCTACAGAAACCCAAAGCCAGCTTCAGTGGACGATGGATCAATAACTTATTAATATGCATATCACGCACATTGTTAGTAACAAAGTTTCCCCTTGCTCTGCCTGCTACAATGCTAAAGGTCTGGAAGTGTGCTTTATTCTGTCCAGTTAAGCTCAGTAATGAAATATAATATTATTTCGTTCCAGCGTTCCTACCCCAGCAACTGTTTCTATCTACATATTACATCATTTCAATCAATAATTATAATGGTATACTGCTATTTAAAGGCAGTGTATAGACACATAGTAGTTCATGTACATATATACATTTACATAAATCGTATACATATATCTCATGGTCTGTATGTCTTGTCTATAAGTAGCACAAGTAGTCAGCTCGGTACATGGAAAGTTGAAGCTCAGAGCTCCATCAGTCCCAAAAGTTTGATTTCATGAGTCCACTGGGCCCAACTGAAGCTTCAGTCCAGCCTTGGTCGGAGCGTTGAGTTAATTAGCTATTAATATGCACGTCACGCACAGCAACAGTAACACTGCCACCCTAGCTCAGTGCACTCATCAGTGCTAAGGGCTGTAAGGTGCATCTAATTCTGCCTAGTATTTCTCAATGATACAGAATATTTTAGAATATTATTTAATCCAGAACTCAAATATCGACCAACTGCTATATACATCCCGCTACAGTGTATATATATGCTATATACTGACACATGCATATACATATATACATGCCAGCTTGAAATGGGCTTGCTAATTTTTATTTTTGCCCTCAACTTATTTTTAATAATTAACAAGATTTTTTTGAATGGTCATTTTTTTTTAACTTTTGAAATAAAATAATTAATTGCTAATTAATTTTAATTGCAGTTATAATATTTAAATATTTTAAATAGGTACGTAAATTAGAATAATGCAATTAGTGTATTAAATTATGTAACATGTATATAATTTAATTTAATATAAATGCTAATTGTATTTAACATTACCCAATTAGTACAGAATACATACTAAATAATGTGTATATACATACATTGGTACGTAACGGGCTCCATTTAAATACAAGTAGTACTTGATATTCAACTACGTTGCATTATGCATCAAATTCTATCCATGACAAGCTCTCAAGTACAAGTCAAAAATGAATAGAAAATAGTATTGCCCTATAATACTGCACTACCCAAAATCCACGGCATCCACGGCATCCACGGCATCCACGGCATATATGTACATGCCTGTATAAATACTACACTGCATGATTTCCAATACGAGTCTCAAATAAGAAGGAACAGTATCGCCCTCTCCTACTGCAATATGCAGTCATACGGCTAAAATCCACGGCATCCACGGCATCCACGGCATGTATGTACATTCGTATTCAATTCCATATGGTTCCAGTTTGGGTCCAAATGAGTTACGGTGCTCCCGCCCTCTAATACTGCACTGTGCAGACATACGACCAAAATCCACGGCATCCACGGCATCCACGGCATGTATGTACATGTCCATTCAATTTCCCATGGTGCCAATATGGTTCCAATCTAATAGGCACGTCGCCTCCCCCTCTGGAAATACTCTGCAACTCTGTTCATTCATCTATTTTTACATACCATATGATCCCGTTGCCATAGTGATGCATCTAAACAATACAAGTCCCCGCTCACTTTAAATTCCATCAATTTCAAATTTAAATTCAACACTGACGGCCCTCCACAACACAGCCACAGCTCCAATCCATTAGTATTACATATGATCGGCACTGGCAGCCACATCTCAGCTGATTTATATACCATATAATACGTTTCCTTGGGAACGCAGTCCAAACATTGGCACTGGCTTTGGTGTCTCTCCATTCTTCCTCATTTCCTCCCGTTCATACCCATGACATTACATTATAATGCATTTAAATGCTCATAAGCTTAGCAAGGTTATCTGTCGTTTCAGTTTATTTTCATTGTCCCTCATTACATTACAATTAACTTAAATACCCATATGCTTACCAAGGTTATCTGTCGTCTCAGTCCCATATGTCACATCATGTCTCAATCCTTGTTATGGCCCAGGCTGTCCCAGTCAATACTCTCGGGTACTTCCAACACTACTTCTACTTCCCACTTCCTACTCCGCACAAACCCCCGTAGCTACGTGTACTCAATGAAAAAGATACAACTCACATCTGGAAGCATAAATGAAGACTGCGAAATAACAAAGGTACCAGCACAATATACATTGAAAAATGGCGAAACACAGTAGAAAACCAAATTCA
>OX461809.1:52985477-53126793 GCA_949802685.1 Dicyrtomina minuta
GTGGCTCCAACCAACTTGTTTTTTCATGCGCTGTTTTCAAATCTACAATTGTATTTGAACGGAAAGCTGGTACTGGATACATCTAATTTTTATCCATGGGTAGCCTACTTGCAAAGAGCTTTGGGAACAAGTCAACTTGAAAAAGATGGATACTTGAAAGATGAGATGTGGTATCCAAATACTACGCCTAATACGTTTGCAGTCACTGACGCTGGATTTAATGCAAGATATCAATTGACACAAAACTCTACACAGTTCTATTTGCTTGGATCTCTGCTTGGAAACTTTTTCAACCAGAACAGATATATTCCAAGTGGGACAGAGTGTCGGATTGTCTTGAAACGAAGCGATCCATACTTGTATTTGGATTGCGCACAAAACGATAAAGCTAAATTTTTTGGATGTCCGTATAAAGCAGAAATTACAAACGCTGTTTTTTATGCTGCTCAGAAGACAGTTTCACAAGATGTTGTGGATTTACATCGAGAACAGTTATCAGACAATGAGACATTTAAATATGTAACAAACGAAGTTCAAATGAAAGCCATTTCAATAGCAAAAGGAATGACATCAGTAACTTCTGGCGGAATTGTTATTGGAAAAATACCAAAAGTAATGGTATTCTGCATGTTGGATACTGAAGCTTTCAGTAGAAATATGACAAAATCAGCATTTAATTTTGAAGATTTTAATATAAGTGAGCTGAATGTCACTTGGAATGGAGAAAATCGTGTTATTCCATACAGTTTTAAAGGTGATGACGCGACAGCTGGTGACAACTTTTTACTTGCTCTAAGAACGTTGCGGAAGACGGTCCCATTTAAAACGTTGGGAAATGGAATCTCGAGAGATAATTATCTCAAAGGTAAAGTTAAAAAACACATTTGATACTTAATAGCATAGCTAGCGCACCCGCAGCCTAGCTGTAGCCTAGCATAGCTAGCTTAGCATAGCTTTATAATTTATGTGTTTGTACTTTACAGGTAATGTATTCACTGCTGTAGAACTTTCGCCAAACTTTGAAAATGCCCTGTCTGTAAATCAAAAAGGTCAAGTAAAAATTGGATTGAAATTCAAAAAACCATTGGACAAAGCCATAACCGTACTCGTCTATTGCTTGTACCAAGGAGTGTTTGAACTGGATAGCCACAAACAAATACATTTCGAGCATTCCATGGATTAGATGTAAACACATACTATCCAAACAACAATAACCTAAACTTTATTTTACCCTTTACACATAAGACAAATAAAACGTTTTTTTAAAAACACTTTGTTAAATTAAAGAAGTAACAAAACAATTTAAATATAATTAAGTTTGAACAAAGTTTAAACAAAAACATAGTTTGTAAACAAATAATATAGTAAAACATTTTGTTAACAAAAAAGTATAAAAGTAAACAAAAAAAAATTTAGTTTGTAAAAAAATATTTAGGTTTGTAAAACATAATAACTTTTTAAAACAAAGTAAAAATTATTTAGTTTGTAAAAAAAATAATTTGTAAACATTTGTAAAAAAAATATTTAAGTTTGTAAAACATAATAACTTTTTAAAACCAAGTAAAAATTATTTAGTTTGTAAAATAATAAGTTGTATGAAAATAATTTGTAAACATTTATAAATTGTAAACAAAATTTTAAAACTGTAATAAAAAACAATTGGCATTTTTTTAACATTAAATGATGGTTTATTTAAAAAAACATTTTCATTGCTCACACAAATTTCATATATAAAACATACAAAAGGCAAACGAATCTCTAAAGCATTGGCACGCGCGACAGACTCCCCTAGGGCAGCAGCGAGCTCCACCTAGGGTGAAGGCAGACTCCCCTCAGACCGACGGCGGGCCCAGGGCAGCGACAGACCCCCGAGCGGCAGGTTCCGAACAGCGGTAGAGCCCCAAGCGGCGGGGTGAGGGCTGCGGCACACGCCCTATCGCCTGCAGCTACAGCGAATTTTGTAATAATTTTCGCAGAAAATGCATAATGTTGTATTTATTTCCAGATAAAACCTAAATTTTTTTTTGATTTTCAGAGAAAATGCAAGAATTTAGTATTGATTTCCAGAAAAAAACTAAATTTACTATTGATTTTGAGAGAAAATGCAAGAATTATGTATTGATTTCCAGAAAAAACTAAATTTACTATTGATTTTGAGAGAAAATGCAAGAATTTTGTATTGATTTACAGCCTGCAATGGCGAGACATAGTATTGATTGGCGGGAAACAGCGACAGCCTGCGGTGGCGGAGACATAGCATTAGATGCATTGGCGGGAAATAGCAGACACATTGGCGGGAAATAGCATAAAGACTGTAGAGTTGTCGGCTGTGGCGGGGGACTAACGCCAAACAATCAATATCATACCGGAACCAACACCAGGCGCCAGATCGATATCATACCGGAACCAACACCAGGCGCCCGATCGATAACATACCGGAACCAACACCTGCAAAGTAGACACTACACCCACGTCCGCAGCTGTCAAGAGAGATGGCGAGATAATCAATAACCTGCAGTGGCGGGATAAAAATCAATAAAATCAATAAAATCAATAAAATCAATAAAATCAATAAAATCAATAAAATCAATAAAATGAATAAAATCAATAAAATCAATAAAATCAATAAAATCAATAAAATCAATAAAATCAATAAAATCAATAAAATCAATAAAATCAATAAAATCAATAAAATCAATAAAATCAATAAATCGATAACCCGCCGTGCGGTTTTTTCGGCGAGAAACCCGCCGTTCGGCGCCGAAACGGCGGGAAAACCCGTTCAATCTGTTCAGAAACAACTACTTGCATTGATGCACTGTATGCCCAATACATGCATATTTTGGTATTTCAAATGCAAATGAATGGTGGATCCTGGCACTCGCATGTTATGTATAATAATTGGAATCAAAGTGAGCTGGTTGATAGTACCCCTTACGCACTACTCATGTGGTATGGAAACAGCCGTTACGCACAGCAAAGATTAGCTTGAGTGTAGTGGATATGGGCTTGTGTTATGGACATCATATATAATTAATGAGATAACGCTGTTTATAATAAGGCATTACCTTGTTTTAGATTTCGAGTCTGATGATGGTGCTACTAGTATAGGGAGAGTAGTACTAGTTGGAGTTGGGGTCCCAAAGGAGGCAAAGGATAGTTTGTTGGATGACTCCTCATGTAAGTCAAGTGCGACTATGGTATCTTCATACTTTAGCGAAGAATCACAGTTCTGTTGGGTCATGGGGTCCAGGGGTGGGGTCTGTGGGGTCTGTGACCTTTGGAGTTAACGATTTACATCTTACGGATGTTGCTAGTCGGTCTAAGGGGTTAACTGGTCCAGTACCGGTGTTTGGGACATTGGAAAAGAATACTCCAAGAGGTGCAAAAGTGGGAGAGGCTCAGTAGTAAGGAACATCATTACGGCTCCCCGCACTCCTGTTGACAAGTTACCTGCTACTATTGATGTTCCGGACCAAATCAGGGCTAGAAAAGCCTTTCAAAATAGAAAAAAGCGTGAGCAGAGAAAAAAGTACGAGCGAGGCTGCGCAGGCAACTAAAGGAGGAGAGGGTGGGATGTCAGGGAGCAATATGGCTCCTTCACTTACTGGGTTGGTTGTATAGGTACAGGGAGTGCCTAAAAAACCTTTTTAAGAAAGAGATCTGGCTGCTCGTGAGCAGCAGCTAGGAACTAGTAGCGGTAAAACGTCTGAGAAAGTGAAGCCTAGAAAAGCTTCTGCTATTTTGTAGAGGATCACTTCACTCTTGGCCCAGTCCTGTCCAGTGATGGGAACTGTGTTATTTCAACAATTTTCGAATAAAATAGAAAAAACCGATTTTTTTTCGAAAAATCGTTATAAAAAGTGTTGTATGGGCCAGAAGTAAATATAAAAAAAAATTCGATTCTTATTTTTTCAAGGGCTTTAAAATGAGCTATCACTCGACAAAATCGCTCAAGTAATTCAAAATTGCTACAAAATCTATCTAAATTATGTAAATAGGTAGAAATAATACAAGGGAAAATTATAAACCTTTGAGCGAAATTATTAGGGAACACACAGTGACCCTGGAAAACGTAAAAAGAAGTTACAAATATCCTAGTCCGGCTTTCTGATCAACCTACAAGGTAAAATATTATTTGTTCAATAATTCTGTACGGCGACAAGAAGATAGAAATCTTTCATATTCGATTTTAAATAAGTTATTTTGTTTTATAATCAGTTTTGTTTGTCGGCCACAGGCTATTAAAAGTAAAGTTATTTTTATTTTAGTTTTTGCACTATTGTGCCATCAAAATTAAACGTAAAATTAAAATAAATACGAGGCAACCATAATACCTTTAAAACTATATATGTATTTTATGTGTATGATTGCATATGTGTATAATATTCTCGCATCTCGTAAGCATAATTTTAAGATAGATAAGTTATCATATTATTTTATAGATATTCTTTTATGAAAACGCATCTAAAACCCTCTTCACCCATATAGCATCAAAGCAATAAAGCTCATAATTTGTGCTAAGTAAATCCCTCCATTAGCCGTGCATATCATAAGTCTCCCGCAAGTCCGGTCCTGAAGTAGTGAAGATTCCCCGGTACACTAACTTCGTCGCCCTCTCCTAACTTGGATTCGAAGACCGCAATAAAATCCCTGTTGAAAGCAACGCCTAAATAACAACAGCGTCTAACTTACCTTCTACGTATTTCACTTGAATTTTACACTTTATTAAATATGTAGTCGCATGCACGGTTGTATTGTTTTGGCGTGACGGACAGCAATTGGCAGGATCCACCATTCCAGCATTCGTAAAATTGTTGTTTCGTCAAATGTTTTTCGTAGTTGCCAGTATTCGTTGTCAAGCTGCATTCGTAGTTGATATTATTCGTTGTAACGCTTTTGTTTGCTCTTTGGAGACAGTGGTGGCCCTTAGAAGGGCCGTTGGTTATTGAGGTTAAACGTACAAACTCAAACATTAAAATAAAATATTTTTAAAAACATTAGATGTTTAGAATAGAACAGAATGTTGTAGAAAGATTAGATCAAAATTGTATAAAATATTTAAAAATTAAAATAGAACAGTTCTGGGTGGCAATTCCACAGTCTGTGGACAAGGTATAAATAAACCCCCCGGAATGTCCCAAATTAGTTCAACTACGATTTAAAAGTTACATCTACATCTGAAACATCATGATTTTGTAACTCGATTTTCGTAAAAAGTTAGTTCGGTGAATCTGTTCCCTGATTGGTGCGCTGATTTGTTGGTTGAGGGGTATATATATACATCCCAGAGGGGTAAATATGCCCCTCAAGGGTCTAGATTAACTCCTTTCAGGGATGTAAATCAACCTACTCGGGGAGTTTATTTATACAATGTCCGCTGACTGTTCCATGCAATAGAAATAGAGGCAATAGTTTTGCCTTTTTAAACGAGTTTTCATATGTAGAGTCAGTTTTACTTTGTTTTGTTTGCCGCAAAGCACTCGGAACTGCCTTGCCTTCTTTTTTTAAGAATTTTTTGCGATGAAGTTGCAAGTAGAAGTGAGATAATGACAAGACTGGTGAAGCTGAGATAGGCGTAGATGTCAACTACAAATGCAGCTTGACAATGAATACTGAAAAAGAAGTGAAAAGTTCGACAAAACAACTCACTGCGATTGCTGTCACTACCCACAGTTGCGTTAATCAAGTGGCAAGAGGTTTGCAGGTTGTAAAAATAGTGTAGAAAGAAGTAGGTGCGTACAATTATGCATTAAAACCTTGCGCTTGGAAAAAAAGTGCCAGTGCGAGCGCTCCACGCTGATTGTAACTTTTATTCGCCCACTGCTCGAGTACTGCAACAGCATTTGGTGCCCTATTTTAAAAAGTGACAGTGATGAGATCGAAAAAGTTCAGAAGTTAGCCACGCGTCTGCTTCCATCGCTTAGGAATTTGCCTTATGAGGATAGACTGAAGCAACTTCGCATTCTTTCACTTGAGGACAGACGAAATCGGGGAGACTTGATCGAAACTTTCAAGCTAATTAATAACAAATATGATGTTGACCCTTCTGCCTTCTTCGAAATTGACATGAAGAGTAGACACGCTAAGTTTTAGCAAAAATTCTGCATAACACAAGCTTCAAAGTGTTTAAACAGTGACTACCGGGTTTTACAAGAGACGTAGTCTCAAATCCTTCAGAATTCTTCCCGGGAAACTATCATTATTATTATTATTTCTTAATATTATTAGTTAAAGTTTTTTTTCTTTCGCATAGATTTTATGATAAAAATCCACTATAGAATCACATAAGACTGTTTAAATTCTACAGAAAAAAGTATAATCATATTTAGTGATAGTTTTTACATGAATTTGATTTTTACATAACTTATACATTGTTCTCATTTCTAGACACGCATTTAATTTCGATACAGAGAAAAAAGCAGCTCTTAAGTCATTTATCATATAAAGAAACCAAGGGGCTTCGCCCCTTGTTTAAGGGCAGCCTTAACAGTAATATGGAGCAGTAATATGTAGTATATAGTGTTATATGCTTTTGTAATTGTTTCTCTTCTGAAATTAATGTATAGTATTATTTATTTGTGCCTATTTACGTAATCTAGTACGCTTCTGAAATCCTAGACCAATTTTACATAATCTGAAGCCGTTTTGAAATACTCGACCGATTTTGAAGAAAAAATATACCATTTTGAAGTACTTGAAAATAGAAAAGTTTGTAATATTCTTTTTTCACTTTCAGCCCATACGAAACTTTTAAAAAGGAAATAATCGAAGATCTATTCTAAAATCCGTCAAGACTCAAGATTCGAGAAAGGTACCGAATTGCCACGTGACTCACGGTCAGAGATTGTAGTAGCGAGGAAACAAAATCCCAGACAGTAGATTTTCTATTCGAGGCTGTAGAAAATTGTATAACAAAGAAAGGATGCTCTCAGACGAGCCTGCCTCAAACTGAGATTTGTAAAATCCCAGTCAGTCAGTTTTTCCCATTCGATCTTCAAACACTTCAAAATTTAACTCGTAGCCATATTTCTTTTCGTACTTTACACAAAATACGCTGACTCTGTTTTGTAACGTTTCTGATCGTAGTTATTTCGTAAAACGAATAGTTTATTATTTTGACGAAAGTATAATAAATAATAAATTAAAATTAATTCTGTATTAAGTTCATGGTCGTAGGTCAATTCGAAATAAATCTGTACAAGTGTTGAAATCCGATAGCAGCCCCAGATCCATAGACAAGTAATCTGACCGAGGGTGCGTGCCTAAATTCTGGTATCATATCTTTACTTATTATTATATGTTATAAATAATTGGACAAAATCATAATACTTACAATTTAGCTTTTTCGTTTTTTTTCCGTTTCCAAATTAAATTAAATCGTATCAATTTGTTAGGCATAAATTGTTTTGGGAAACAGTCCCATTTTTCGATTAATTGAATAAATTCATAACAGTAAATTATTTTAAATTAATACAATTTAATAATTCCCTACGTTCCTAAATTATTGCATTGTGTACTTTCCTTACTATTTACTCATAGTTGCAAAATTACATAATATAATAGATTCATTTGATTTGCATTCATATACCTAAGTAGTTAGTAGCTTACCAACTCACCCACCATAAGTATAATTAAGTATATAATTTTGTGGTCTTAAATAAATCTCATTCCCCATCTTATGAACCTCTCATAAAGCCATTAAGGTTATTTTGTATTTTAGCAGTATATTTGGTTTTCAGCACTTCAGCCGTGACCCTGCATAAAACATAAAGTGTTTCCCTGAAAGTAGGAAAATTCTCCGTTTGCATTTTTTCTGTTTCAATCATGGTGCAAGGTAAAACGAGACTGACCACGTGACCCGCAATCGACCCGTAAAAATTATTTAATATTCGTTTAAGTATAAAATAAAACTAGATAGAATTTATTTTCTGAGTGTAAACTGACACACTGCCAGTAGCTGCAAGTTTAACACTTGCGTTGAGAGTAGAAGACAGCTAAAAATAATTAAGTTAATCTTAGTAAAAGTACGGCATAACACTTGCGTGACGACGTAGCAAATAGCTATCTTTGTGAACGCGGCACTTGCGCCCCTAGTAAACTGAAGTTAAATATAGTTAAGTAGTTAAGTTCAGTTATTCCTAATAATATTTTGGATTTTAGAAATATATGTATAACTAGAACTAGGGAATTTTGCATAAAATAATACTCTACCAAGGAAAGCATTGCGTCCTTTTTGTGGCTTATTACGGTCACCTCTTGTATACAGTTTAGGTGTACCCAAGTAGGAAACGTAAAAATTGTGAATCTCAGGGTAGGCAATAGTGGTGGTAGTATAGCGTTACCCACGCCTTTCACTTTCTTTATTCCGTTCTATTTCTAAGACAGTAAGCCATTCTGGCGCCGGTACTCATTCAATGCAAACTTACTATTACGGAATCAGTTTAGATTCGAAATTTGAAGTTTAGAATTTCGTATTATTTTTAGTTTTCGAAAGTAGCCCATCCACAGTTCATCGTTGATATTGAACCTAGGTTCAACATTTCATATTTTATGACGAATTATTTATTAAGAGTGGCAAATTTATCGAAAACACGAAGCCAACTAAAAGTGTAAAGTTGCAAGGCTGTAACCGTAATTTTTCGTATCTTTTTTCATGCACCCTGTTACCAGCCATTTGGCTGCAGATATTCTAAATGCGATATTAGATTTTTAGATTCTTGCAGGATTCTATAAACTGCACTAAGAAAACTTTTTGCCACTGTATCCTGTGATTTTATTAAGTTTCGTTATTGTTATTACAATTTGTAAATTTTCCATTCAGCCACGTATCTTCAAGCCTATTACAAAGCCTAAGCACGTCTGCAAGTCTTTGCTTTGAAAACTGAAACCACGTAGAATAATTTACTACAGGCATTTCAGGTATAATCACGGTTTTGCTTACGGTGGCTTCCGTAGAAACCAGCCCTCTAACTTATTAGATTGAAGAACGAACAGAAATTATATTCATTCATTTTGAGGTCAAGTAAATCACGTAATATAAATTGACGCATTATTTCGTACTTTTTGTTTCATTTTGAATCGACTCATTCGTAAATTAAAAATTCGCATTCGATTATCGGTCATATTTTCGTTCACGTATTCTGTTCCATCCATAAATTTATAAAGTAAATTCGTATTATATTTATTCGATTAAACATTCGAGGTTCATTAAGTTCGTATCGTTAAAATATTCTATTTTCGTTTCGTCACGTTTAATATAATTCTGTCCGATTCGTTTTAAACCTACGTCATTGGTCAATTAATATTAACGTAAATATAAAGTAAAACAATACATGAAATTATTTTGTGAGGTCATAATTTTTCAAAACTGCTCAAAACCGTAAGCATTAAAACGATATTACCTAATTTTATATACAATTCAAAACTAATTGAAAATCGTGTCTTTAATTTTGTAGACTTCAGAATGTTGACTAATTGGGGATTGGTTCGATAGCCATCTCAATACTTAACCGAACGTAGAATCAATCGCTGTATTTTATCCTGTGACCAGGGACTGAGCCAACAATTAATCGTATCGTGTCGCTCTAATAATTCTGAACGTAGTACTATCGGAATCCGAACACGAGGAATATTTCGTGTAGTATATTTAGTCGTACTGTAACCATGACCGTGACCGTTTTCCGTAATTTACCGTGATTTATTAGATTCAACCTAAAGTGTTGCATTAGATCTAAGTACATACATAAAATTACAAAAACATTACATATTATCATACGTAGAATTTTGATTTGCTTTCGTAGTTTGCTTTTATCGATTTAAATGCATAAAATAGTGTAAAAGTTGCGCTAAACAATTCAGCATACCTCCACAGGCAAAGTGAGTACCCCATAAAAAATATATATTTCGTGATTTCATAAAATTTCGAGCGTATAAATTAAAATCAAACTAATTTATTTATTTATGTATGTGAACGTAGGGATACATAGACCGTAGGACATCCTATTCTTTACTGCATCGTTAGAAATCATACGACATGGAACACGCCGTCTTAAACGAAGAATTGCATCGTCATACATATCGTCAAATCGTGAACTCCTATGACCTATCGTGAAAATATAAATCGTATCGAAAATTAGATCCGTTTTGACCGTCGCTACGAATTACCATAAATTATTCGTTAAGATAATTTTAGGTTTTGAAACCAGACAGTTCTTTGATGAGAAAATCTCTGTCTAGGATTTTTCTTTGTGTCCGTGCGTTAACCCTACTCTCAAATTTAAAATATTCAATTTTAAGTTTCCTCGTCTGTTCGCTCTCTCGGAACAAAAGGAGAATAATTTTCGTTTCCCCTGATAAGTAACAAATTAGAGTACCGAGGTACTTTGCATTCATCATTTTTGTTAATTATCAGAATACTTCAAACTAGTGTGAGTTGAACGTAGGCTATTAAAATTTAAATAACTATTTTTAGTCATAATTTAGCTTTAGTTAGTGGTATGCTGTAAAGCTTTACTACATATTAGGTACGAACCGTGGGGATTAAAAAGAAAACATAGGATTCATCCTTTTGCTTCTTAACCATTAGTTAAGTTTATATCTAACATAGATTATAAGTAATTAAATACGACTGTAGGTACCTTTACATACATAAAAAAAGTAGGTACTCACACAAAAGAGAACCCATCTCGACTGTAGGAAATTTTACTACACTACGATTTGAACTATCTAATACGACTTATGGCACATCTTGAATTAAGTCAAACTATATACTGACCTGGTATGAATGCTAATGAGTACTTCATTAACCGATTACATGCTATAATCCGTCTTAATCCTAACGTAGGCAACGAAGCCAAATTAAAAGTTTTAATTCAGGGATTACCCGACTGTTTTGCCGAACGCAATATTGCTTTTTCCTACTATCAATAGTTTGATCGAAACTTGGAATCTACTTCTTGCTTATTTGATCTAGGTACAAGATTACGAACAATAATTCTCGATAATTGTAAAAGTTTGTTGTTAAACATTTTGAATTCATAGATTCAGAATTTGAGCACACGTTCTGAAAATCCTTTATAGAAGAACAAATTTCACGTAATACCGTATACCTACGTGGACAAAACGCTCATACTTACGTGCAACAACGACTCGGAGCTTTATCGATTTTCTACCCGAATGTGGGGACGTTGACTAAAATCCAACTATTAATTCTTGGACTACCTGAAATACTACTGAAATCCAAATACGATTGTCTGTGCAAGTATCGACAATTTTACGACAAGATTAGACAATTTACTTAACAAGCTGAGAGTTCGAACTGAGTGAGTCATACTATCACTAAATAGTTTATAGCAAAATATAATTATACGAACAGTAGGTACCTACATATAAACTCTATTTACAAACGACCGTAGTATTTTTCTAATTCCCTACATACATAATTGTTAATCTTGATTCTTTTGGGAGTTTAATATCTCTGAGATATTACAACCCTGGCTGAGTCTATAAAGCCCAGTACTATAAACAACGACAAAGAACCCGGGGAAAGGTGCAATTCCCTCAATTTAGAATCCTTACGTTGCAGCCGAATCGCCCTTAGCGAGTGATACGCCCGGCTTTAGTGCTTTCTCCGTTCACAGTGAAAGCACCGAAGAAAATATAGACGTACATTCACACCGATTACCTGGTGAGAGTGACGTCGATCACCTCGCTCGAACAAATCGAGAAACTAAAAATTTCCATAAAGAAGTAGACGATATTTTCAAAGCAGGGAAAGAAGAAACTTTCGAAGCGGAAGCTTACGTCGAAGAGTTATTTTTCGGGCGCAATCCTCATAATATTAATTCCATTACCGGTAGGCAAACGGTAATGATTACCAGAATCTAATTGTGTTCGAGTTCAGTGAGGTATTTTAACAGTTTGTGAAATATTGTGAAAACCCTGTTTTTTTCTGAAAAACCAGTATGAAAAGTGTTGTAAGGGTCTGCTGTAAAAAAGAAAATATCGGAGTTTTTGTTTTTTAAGAGCTTTAAAATAAGCTAAAACTCGCCCAGATTGGCCCAGTATTTCAACAATGTACTAAATTATGTGAATAGTAGTAATGAATAAATAATTTTAAAGAAAACAATTATAGCCAAAATGATACCTAAGACTATACCCTTTCATTTAAAATATTGCAAATACTTTAAAAGCAAGCCCGAGTAGCTCAGTGCTTTCTGCACTGATGTCTATGAACCTGCTGTTTAAGCAAATGCTCGCTTCAGGTCTTGGGGATCGAGACCAGCGGCGGTGGCAAGTTTTCCCACTGGGTTTTCCTTGTCCACCAGGCAGTGAAGGGCTCGGCGGCACTGAACGTCAATGTAAAATTCACAAGTTTGCCATAGAAGTAGGCCCGACTAATGTTGAAAAGACAAAACCTGTGTGATGGCACAGTGCAAGAAGTGAATTCGAGGTCGGGCACCCAGTACGAACTGCAGTTAAATCGGGGCAACCTGAAACTTATTTTTTTTAATACCCATTCATTAAAAATATTGTAAATACTTTAATTGTTTGATTTAGTTTTGTGAAAAAGTGTACCAGTACCTTAAGATTGATGACGGATTGGTAGTGAAAGATGCCAGGTTGCAATAGTTAAAGGAGGAAATAGATACGATTTTTGTTATTAAGAAGTAAATAAAGGTGCAGTTTGAGAAAACTATACATAACCTCCATACATTAAAATTAGAGATAGGCAATAAAATTAAGCGGTACACAAATTTTTTGGTAACATTGTACGTTACGTAGGTAGTAATAATAAATAGTTTAAATAGGTAGTAATAATAATTAAATTGAAATTAAATATTATTGACTTCTCTTTCAGTCTTTTGAATTAGAACTAATACTAATATCCTGCTTTACTAACCAATTCTACGACGACATTACTAAACTTGTCGATGACGGACACGTTGTGGATTGCGTGTATGTCGATTTTTTGAAGGCCTTTGATAACATGGAAATCTTATTCGAAAGCTACACAGCAGGTACAAATTAGATCCGTATTTAATCCAATGGGTAAAAGACTTTTTAATTGGCAGATCCTTTCAAGTGGTAGTCAACGGTCATAGATCAGACATCAAGTCGGTCCTAAGTAGATGCCGTCAAGGCTCTGTGCTGGGCCCGATTCTATTCCTTTTATACGTCGATGAACTCAGCGATCTTATTGACAGTTCGCTGAAGATGTATGCCGACGACTCTAAGATATATAGGGCAAGAAGAACGGACAACGACCACAACCAACTGCAGAAGGACTTTAAAAATTTGGTTAAATGGTGCTTTACAAATTTAATGGAAATTACCATCACAAAAACCCACGTAGTGCACTTTGGGGGAAAACACTTTAAGGAATTAATCCTGTATATGTCTGTAACGGAAAGCCCTTGGAAAGGTCGGAATGTGAGAGACCTCGGGGTTTACATAGATAGTAAATTAAAGTCCACCCAACACTGCGTGATATCTACAAGAAGTGCAAGGTTAGTGTGCCTTCAAATGAAAAGGAAATTTAAGTATCTAGATCCTTACGGACTAAAGAAATTAGTCTGTACCTTTGTGCGAACTAAGCTGGAGTACAGTAATTCAATAGTGTTTCCATCCCTGAAAAGAGATTGCGACGAATACGAAAAAGTGCTAAAATAAGCGTCATGTATATCACCTTCACTTGCAAATAAATCATATAGTGAAAGACTTGACGTGCTTCAAATTCTAAACCTTCACCAGAGAAGACTACGAGGAGACTTAATTGAAACCTACAAAGTTATCAATGGTTTATACGACGTCAGCTTATCGGATTTCTTCGATGTAAATAATGAAGGACGTCGTGCCCCGTTTTTGAAATATTTACCATCCAGTAATACTGCAAGGCGAATGCAGTTCTTCACAAATCATGTTGTGCCAGAATGAAACAAATTACCTAGTCATGTAAAAAACAGCAAGACTAATAAAGGAATAATTAGTGTCAATAAGTTTAAGAATAACCTAGATGAGTACATGGGATGGAGCTTTAAAGACACCACTACCGATTCGAGTATCACTGAGTAAAATAAAGTGATACCGGGCAAACAAGAGATTTATCTCAAATCCACCAGGATTCTACCCGGAAACCAATATTATTATTATTATTATAATTATAATTATAATTATTATTATTATATTGTCTGTTAACGAGCTGAGCAACCTTTAACATTGGCGGTAATAAAGGAACTTTCATGACAATTGGTTATTCTATCTGTCAGCATTAGTGAAATGACAGTAGTGTTATGTCATGTCATTTAATGTATTGTAATAATATATATTTCGTCATGAAAATACCTGGCACGATAGAGCAACCCACCTTCCATCGTAAACCAATGTGTGAACCTCAGCTTTAAGTGCAAACAGCCTACATCATAGACTGATTTGGGGCCGAACACTAATAGTGCCACTCAAATTTACAAAATTTTTGACCCACCCTCGTTGTCACCCTCGTAAGCATTGCTTAAACAGCTATGTCTAACATGCAGTGTTTTTTTCAATGTGACATACTCTCTACATGGATGGCGTTATTTGTGTCCGGCCCCATGAGATAACAGTCATTGGAGAAAATTTGAAGTTCCCGCAAAATATCAAGTCGAAACCGAAAGTTCGGTTTTTAGACAAGTGACTCAATGAGTATAGGCTTAAATGATACATCAATCGAAAGGTATTGATTAGCAAAAACTAATTATATTCAAGTTCAGGGAGATATTTTAACAGTTTGCAAAATTTTGCGAAAAAACAGTGTTGTATGGGTCCGAAGTAAACAAATAATATCGGATTTTTCGTTTTTTAAGGGAGTCAAAATCGGCTCAATATTTTAACAATGTACTTAATTATGTGAATAGGTAGCAATAAGAGTCATTTACAAATAAACGTGTAGTAGTACTATTTGGTACTCTTAATTACATTATTTAATTTATGAAACACAATTCCATTATAAAAATGGAATGGCGTACCTGTACATTGTGCAAGGCTACTTTATACTAATTCAATAGATTACGATAGTAATTACAATAAAAAATCTAATCTATCTCATAGATAACGTTAATGTTAGTTAAGTTAGTGCTCTATATCACTTCATTTTAGTGGTGAATTTATTACTTTTTTTTTTTCAATATATTTGATCTTTAGTTCAATCGTTGATAGAAATTGCACCTATTCCTTAAAGGTAATCCCAAATAATATTAGTAATTTTGTGTACCTTTTTTTAATAGTATCAATTTCTATTTCTTAAGCTACTTCTGAATATTTAGTTTTACTAGCATGGCGGATTTTGATTATTCCTAAACATCTTCTTTCAATTAATTGAATTTTTTGACAGCTTTGACTCATCACTTGTTATGCTAACACTAAGTTACTTCGTAAATACGTTTTATAAGCATTTAACAACTGATTATGATTAAATTCACAATATTTCAATCTCCTCAATACAAATATATTTTTTTTAAAGCTTTCATTACCATTAAATTCACTTGGGTTTTCCATATGACTTTATCATAATTTTTAGTCCTTATAATTTTACACTTTTAACTATTAAAAGTACAAAATTATTTATATTTAATTGTAGTTTATTATTAACTATTTCTTAGGCTTGCTAATAACAAGTACACAACATTTTCATTTGTTTAATTTCAGTTACATCTCATTTACCTAATTTATATAATCACTCAGGTAGTTTTGTACTTGAGGTTGAGAATTACCTACTTCATTTTCTCCTAATGTTAAATCATCCACGCAACCATTACGTAAATTATTATCTTTACATTTATTATTTTAGTATTTTTCTTTAAAATTAACAAATATTCTAATAATTACTATAATAAACAATAAAGGCGCTAATTTTGTTCCTTAGGAAGTGCCATTAAATATTTCAGTCAACCCTCAGACTTGTTTCCCTTCCTTAACACAATGAGATCATGTCAATAAAAATCCTCGAACCATTTATTTAATTAAAATATTTTGCAAATATTTTAATTAAATGTTTTGAGTTTATTTAATAAAATGTTATGATTCAAAAGGACAAAAGTATTAGAGAGTTTGTAATGAACAGTAAATAAAATCCATAATGATGCCTAGGTAGTGTGTAGTAGACGCTCATTTCAGTGAGCCATATTGGTTACTACTTATTTTTGTAATAGCTTGTGAACACAATTTTTCAAACCTAACCCCTTTTTAGGATTTTGCAAAACTATCTGTTTTGGACAAATGCTATGAATTAGAAATAGTAATATTATCAAAGCTTGTAGGTGAAGATATTATATATATAACCAGTTTTCCACAATTGTGGTATCATATTATTCCTAAAAAGGTAATTATACATATAAGTCAATTAAGGAACTAATAGCAAACTAAATTCCCTAATTAATTTAATTTGAAATCCATTTGTTGCATTAAATTTACAAACATAACCTATCAAGTTGTTTTAGCACAGTTAGTTCGTTTAGGTCGAGTAATAAATCAAATACAATATTATTAACAAAGCTTGATTTTTTCACAAAAATATACAGTCTATTTCAAAAAAAATAATTACTAATTTCATAGCACATATAGTATTATTATTATTACTTTATAGTTGTATTTGATCAATAACAGATTTTTTCACATTTTATTTAAACATTTAAGAAACAAATTTATAGAATTCCTGCGATTTTTCATTGTTAACTTTCTTTTGTAATTTTAATTCATATCAATTTTTTTATAATAATCAGTTTAACAAGTTTTGTTTTCATTTCAGCACATAACTGTTGATTTTTACAATGTTGTGTTTTCTTAGCTAACAATATAACTTGTGTAATTATCCATGAGGCATTGTTTAGCCTTTACAGTTTGTTTTTAGGAATGCTTTTGAATTTCCCCATGTCTAGAAATACTCCTTATTTTATAGTTAGCGATGTCTTTATTCTAAAACATTTAAGTTTAACTTCGTCTTTTGATTTGTTATAGCAACTTTTTTGGAGTTCCTGCTGTAATTTTCCTTTTATTTTTTTGAGCTTTAAGTAGTCCTAAACATTTCTGGAATAACAAATATTCTTTGTTTCTAATTTGTAATTGTTATTTCGATATGGCTTATACACACAGTAATGTTTCTCCACATTTTCCAATCCTATTTTCATCCATTGATAGTCATAATATAAAGAAAAAACAATGGGCTTCGGGGAGCAGTTGAAGAACAGAAGCTGAAAACAAATTCGGAAAACAATTATCACAATTTTTTTGAATATCCCGCCAAATTTTTTAATCCAAATTTGAACGTGTTACTAAATGGAATTGCACATAAACGATACACCCTTCAAACGGAAATGAATGAGCGAATCTAATTAACATAGTGTGACAGCTCAGATCATGATTAATTTTTAATTGTAATTAAAAAACTATTTTTTTGTCAAAATTAACCAATTTTCATGCATTATATATCATTTTAAAGCTCTTAAAAAATTAAGAAAACGGATATTTTGTTTTAGGCTTCCGACGCATATAAACAATTTCAGGCGGAATTTTCAAAAAAGGTTACAGTTTTTTTTTTAAATATTGCCAACGTTTGTCGATAAACTCTTAACTTTTGCGTTATTTGAAATCAACTCGTTATTACCTTTCAAATGGTATATCGCACTTTGAAATTGGACAAGTACTTCAAAAGTGTGAAAATTCCGGTAAATTATGTAGATAAGTAGGAACTAATCGTACCATCTGTTAGCTGATTTATTCATTGATACGCTAAACTTTTAGCAATTCTACCATCAATAATATAAGTATTAAATTCTACATCCTAGATTATTACTTATGCGCATAGGAGGTACTGTTATTCCTCCTTGACTTCCTAGTTAAGCAGATTAATTTGAAGTATTGTGACTCAGGTTTTCTGAAAACGCCCCAGCTCGGGAGGCAAGTATTTCAAATATGTACAAAATAATTTTTTTACATCGACCATGTTCTTAATAGTAAAATAACGGATTTGTATTGCATTTATCAAGCTTGTTACCCAGTATTACCTGGTCAAAGTTATACAGACTTTATTTTTTTACGAGCAATCCAAAGTCTAAAATAAAATGCAGTCAACTGTTAATTTTTTTGTTTGCTCAAAGACGTACGATTTTTTTTCAGAATCAAATCTTTTAAATACAGCAAATTTCCGATTCTTCCCTATGCCTATGAATTGGTTGCTGGCTCCCAGCGCCAAGATAAGTATTCACAGTTATTTAGCTCAAAAATCTTGAAATAAAACTATTCATCTGATGCAATTTACAAATATTTATCTTTGCGCTAAATGTTGTTTTTCCAAATTTCGCATATCTACAACATAGGCATGACGGCTGTGTAGTGTAACGCCCACGTCATTATGGCGTTGACGGATCAAACCCTGGGTTTGGCAAACGTTTGTTTGATTTATTTGCAGGAAATATTGATTATATAATTTAGTTCTTTTGCTAGATCAAATTAGGGCATTGCTTTGCACATTTTAGTAGTAAAAATCGTTACTGCTATTTGTGGATGCCCCAGCGACATTTGATGCGAAAGAAAACAGTTTCTTTCATATTCTAATGAGAGTCCAAATTCCAAAGTGTTCACTAGTGTGCCCTGAGTTTAGGACGTGTTATTTTTAAGGTCTGATAATTTCACAAAATTAAGTGGTATTTAGCTATAATTTGGTCCTTTTCATTACACCGTTGTAATTCCCGTGTTTTTCTGTTTGTACCATCATTACTTTAAGTTTCAATTTTAATAAATTTAAGTCATAATCATCCATTATAAAAATATAAAATATAGTTAAAATTACTCATAATAAACCATTCTCCTCGTCCTCGTCCAGCAGCATGGTAGAGGAGACCTACTGCGCATGGCGTACCGCGAAACCAGAATTAAAATTTAAAATTGGACTTTCAGACTTTGACTTTGACCTGACTCTCAATCTTAGCCTTGAATTACAGCCGCCAGGTGTCACCGACGTCTACATCAAATACCTAAAACTACAACCAACCTACACCTACAGTATCCAATAATTGTCTCCGTCAGTGCAGTGTATTATATCTTATATAAATTGTAATTTCCAATCATAGTTAATTTGAAAGTTAATTTCTAGTAACAAATACACCTCATTCTACCATACCTACTCCATTACACGAAATCTACACTCACTTATGGGCATACTAGTGAACATGAATGATAACCCTGTAGCGTTGTAAATGTCAAACTGTGCTGTTAATTATAGTGATATTTGGAGGGCAGTAAGGGTGCCCAAAATCCCTCACCCAGTTGATGTCAGTCTGGGGTAACAAAACCGACTTATTCACTAGTGCAGCATAGTTGGACATATAAAAAGGGTTTTTTAAAATATTTTTTTATATTAATATACACGGAATGCTTACTACTTTTTTCCTTATTAAGGTTTTTTTTGTTCTTCCAAACATTGGCTGTATGATTACAAATAGTTTTACTTTAAATTCAAAATTTTAGGATATCAATTACTAGTAACACAGTCCTGAATCCACTCGTAAATTCTGTTATCCTCGGCGCTTGATATATGTCGCGAGGGCTTCTTTGTTTTTCTTTAAGAAAATTATTTACTGTTTGAGTTACTGTAATATGTTAAGTAGAAATTAAGCAAAATTCTCTATCTACATGTACTGTTTTTAGGATTAATTAAACATTTTTATGTGTCTCTTTTGAGTATGTACAAGTTAAATACGAAACAAAGAAATAAAAACCCCAAATAATAATAATAATAAATAATTTAGCTTGTTTTCTAGCACCCTGTATAACTCCCTCTCATTTTTTGTGCTCTCCAGATTTTCAGCCTTAAGTCTGTACAGTAGCGCCTCTCCAGTTTCACAGTTTAGCACAGTGCAGTTCAGCTATACCTACTTTAACACACAGCGTGAACGATCAACTTTGCAGTTTCCATACACCCTGTATACTACCGAAGCAAGAGCTTTTCTTCTGGGTTTTGGTTTGAATCGCGAGGTCATCAGCAGACTAACAAAGTCACTTAGACCAAGAGTGTGATGTTACTAGGATACGTTAACGCAAACTAACAGATTGCAACTTTTGCGTATGTAAAAATTGTGTTGATTGAAGTCGCAACTGCCCACTACTAATAACTATTTAAATATAAGCACTCAACACTATGTAAATATGTCACAAAGCGTCCTGGAAACACTTTTGTTAGAAAGAAAGTTAATAATAACTGCGGTCGCGCACTGCAAAAAACGGAAAGCAGAAGCTGTTTTTACAACGTGCCTTTAATTTTTATTGGTAGACCTGAGTAGACTATTTTACTTCACCGTTGGTCACTATCTTGGATTTGATCGTCAAGCATTTTTACTATTAGGGCAAGTACCCCCGTGACCGACTTCATCTGGTGGAGCAAAAAAAGTACATTAAGACGGCTGTTTCTGCTGTTGAAGCAAATGCTTGCCTAACAATCCCAAGCAGTGGCGAAGTATTTTTTCAAGAGTAATCATGCCACAATGCAGAGGGGTGATAAAGTTGCGGTAATATTTCTTGTAGAAAGAGCCTTTATTTCCTCACACGTTAAGATTTGACCTCAAGTTAAAGTCAAGAAGGAGAATAACATGTCTTAATTTTATAGTTTTACTATATAGTATTTCTAATTTACTATTTTTAGTAAAATCTCAATTATTAAATACTAAATATGATCATGACTGTTGTGGCTGTGGCACAGCTTTTGAATTCGAAGTTATTCTTATTTAATAATAAACCTATGTTTTAAATCTAAAATGTAAGCGCTATCCAAAATCAGGATTAGGTTCAGCAGTTCAGCACATAGTCTGGCCTGAACCAGCAGAAACGTCTACATCGCCTGAACACGATAAACTAAATTTAAAAGTTTTAAGTATTTTTTGTTTAGTATGTAAGTTTATAGTCCTCAAAAGGCTCTAAATAAATCATTCTAGTTAATTCAATTATTTAAGAAACGGCGTAATAGATTCAAACCGCGGTAATTGGTTACGAGCTAATCAGGTGAAAGAAATAAGTATGTTTAAATTTCACATTCATATTTGCCATGGCAAAGCGTGTTTAGAACTGCCAACTGCTTCTCTTTGCTTCTTTACGTCAATTAAAATTCTCATTGGGGATTAATTTATTGCGAGTTACATTTGCTATGACAATAAAAACAAATGTACGTAAATAGGTAGATTGTACAAAATAGGTTTGTAGCTCGGTGGTTTGGTTTGGGTTGGGAATCGACGGACCTAAAATTTATAAAAGCTACGCTGGGAAGAATCTTTTTTTTTTTGCTTGAAATTGAGTATTGAGGATTAGTTAAAGTCAACTGCCAACCTCTACCCACACAGAAAACTTTTACTTATGTTTGACTCGTCTGCCTATATGTGAACAGAGATGAAAAAATCTTAGTGATGATTCAAATTTTATTCATGCAAGGCTTGCGTCATCATACTGCAGCTAAGGATAAAATAAAAAAACATAACTAGAAAAGCTGAACTAAAAATTCACTTATACAGTGGAGTTTGACGATGTCAATAGGAAAAATTAGGTTAAGACTATTAAAAAGATAAACGGCCAGAGCACAAAGCAAGCCGAATAATTCACTATAAGTTGTTTATCACCTTCAGTAGCGACAAAAGCAGTGAAAATACACTTTATTAAATTAAATTAAATTAAATCAAATGAAACAACTGCCATTGACTAGCGGTTACATCTTGCAATTGATAATTCTCTTAATCCCTGAGATTTGTGCTTTCGTCTTCTATTTTAGATACATCAATTTTAAATAAACTAAAGTAAAAAATTACAAATAAAATAAATTCTAGGAATGTTTGAACTGCTAGAACGAATTTTAGTTACGTCGCAAAAAGAAAATAAAGCTTAGGGATTAGCAGGTGGGACATTCTAGCAAAGCAGCAACGACTTGTTAGGAATTCCTGGACCAAATTCTAGGATAAGCTGGTGGAGAAGGAGCTGTACGATTGTCATTGGAATAGGAGCCAACTGCTCAGCCGACCGTTTCCGACCGTTAATTTTAGTTTTTGTTAGTTTTTAATTGATTACGTTTTCATAAACGTTTTTATAATTTATCTTGCAGTTAATGACTAGTGGGTAATCATGAAGATGAATTCTTAAGTGGAGAGATTGGCTTTGCAAAATTGAGTGTGAGTGTTTGAAATTTTAATTTACTTATTAACTTACATTGATAATTTTACAGAACTCGATTAATATTTAATCATTTTGATAACTGATCTTTATATTTAAATTGGGGCTCTAGAGAGTTATGCGAGAAATGATATAATTAAAACAATTAGGAATTAATTCAACGTTAGGTTTTCTCTTAAGTTTGAGTTTAAGCTTGAGTTTAGCTTTATTAAGGAGTCAAGCACTTCAACATACAGCTGTTTTTCAAGAACGGACTCACAAAGATAAATCTACCTAAGTAAAATGTAAATACTATAATTAATACAGAAATGACAATTAACCAAAATTCAATCCATTTGCACACCATAAGAATACATCCAAAACAAGCAATTTTCATAGGCGTTGATACATGTTATACATATGCTCTTTCCTTGTTTTTAAATAGTGCTCAAACAATTTAAGCTTAAACATTTCAGCCTGATTGACCTCATTTTCATCATTACATTTAACACCAAGAGGTAAATTATTCCATAAATCAATACATCTGTATACAGGTGATTTTCTACCACATTGTGTTCTAAATGTAACATAATCAAGTAGTTTATTATTACTAGATTTTGTAATTCTAGTGAATTTCTTAAATTTAGAAATCCCAACTAGACTATGAATGTCAGACTCATACTTCATTCTTCTGGCAATTCTTTTATATTCTGTGCCATCCGTAGAAAACTGTAGTTGGTAATGGTAATAGTAAATGGTTCTAATAAACAATAATAACTGGAAAACAAACTTAAAAAAAAGGGAAATATATTGTTTGTAGAGCAGAGCCGAATAGATGTTGCTAGTGGAGGTGAGATGTACGGAATGTTGAATCTGGTGTGTGTTATGGGTTTTGTGAAAGGGATGCTGGTTGAAAAAAGCGAGTTTAATCTTGTTGCTGTGGATTTTTGTTGCGTTATGATGGCTGAAGCTCCGTAGACCTTAACATTACGTTTTTCCTCCAGGTTCCAAGGTTGCGTCTACGAGCCTAGCATTTAGCATCGTTCTTTTTTCGCAGGTAGATGGCAAAATTGGCGTCTACTTGCTGGAAAAGCTAGCTAATATTTTTGGCCATTTTCATTCCGTTCTTATAGCAGTGTCTCTATTATTGTCCTGAATAAATATTATCTATATAATGTAAATGTGTTTATGTAGCAACTACACGATTAGACTGCCCCAAATAAAGCAATAAGATTTTGTATGTTAAGTATTTTACATTATGTGTTGTTGAGATTTTAATAGATTTAGAATTATATTATAGCACCTGTTTTAAATACTTTTAGGGTTGCCAGGTTAGGGAAGTCAAATTAAAGGACATTTTTTAATAAAAACCTATAAACATTTGGTGCTAATTTACGTTGCCCCAATAGTCTAAATAGCCTTTAGGATACAAATAAATAATGCAAAACTTATTAAACAGCATTTAATCACACGACTTAGTACACAAAATTACCATCGCATTTATTCTCAGTAGCACCAAACTAGCAAAGAAATTTGGTGTAGTGGTATAACGGTGTTTTAGACTAGCAGTGTAATTATTTCGTATAATGTCACTTCGGTCCGCTAGTGCTATATTTTTCTTGTCCTTTCGCTCTTTGAAGTAAAGATTTATTTTCCAGAAAAGAAATAAAATCGTGCAAGTTATAACTGCACATTCGTTTCACTTTCTTGGGAGGTGTGGAACACATGTTTTACAGTGGTAGTTAGCACAATACTAATAGCTAATTACAGAATGTAAATATATTAGCCTGCGAAAGGGCTCAATAATGCCAGCTTATTTTCGTAAGTGCAAATTTGCGATTTGTAATTTGAATATGAATGCAGCATGCAGATTAAACTAAACGTACAAGGTGCTCTTTATTTGAATAAATGCGCAGGAAAAAATTTGTTTTGCATAATCAAGTATTTGCATGTTTAGATAATAAAGTAAGTAGAAATTAGATCAGAGAGGGTAATGGAATTCAATATAAACAACAATTTACATACGAATCGAATTTTTTCACAAAAAAGTGTTTAAAAGCTGCCTTTTTGCACTAAATTTCTATCAACATTTAATTAAAGGACATTTAGCGTCCTTTAGAGCCTTACGAAATGCCAGCCTCATGCAGGACATGACACTCCATTAAAGGACTGTCCTGCGTTTTCCAGGACACCTGGCAACCCTAAATACTTTAGGCTTCATAAATGTATATACCAGTATTTACCACTGCTACTATACTTCTCTGTACTTATCAACCTGCACGCATTCAATTAAGTACGGGGTGTGCTGACTTACTCGTTAGATTCTGATGAATCTGATTCCTGAAAATTAGGAATTAACATATTAAATAAAAACATAAATTCATACAGAGAAAATGAGAAGAGATTGAATTGATCTTAGGGAAAGTGGGGGCTGGGAGCCCTGGCCGAGTGAGGAATAAAAGCTTTAGGTAATCTATTAATGATAGTAGTAAAAAAATTCTATAGTAATGGGTCTGGTCTGTGTGATCCAGTGTTATTGCTATCGTTGCCATATCCTAGAGAGAAGCTCAACAATCGAGTTAACGAGTTGTCAATGCCTGACGCAAGTAAGGACGATGAGGCAATGCATATCAATGGTGAAAAAGACTTAAGAGTAGGTCATACCCAACGCAAAACTTGGGGACATAGCCTATATTCTGTCAATGGTGTTATAACCTGTTGATGCTCCACCCAGAAAAGCTCCAAGCAATGCACAATACAGACCAACAACATATTTTTTTAACTTCATTTTTTCTATATTTATTTATTTCTATATACATATAATACATATTATGCTTTAAAAGAGATGGCTCCATAAACAAATCTTTCTCTTCACCTGGATACTCTGGTCTCTCGTAAAGCTTTCTATTAGAATCGGACAACAATCCCGCGTAATTAATGATTTCTACATAGGTCACATTTTAATTAATATATATTATAATATTATTATATATACCGCCTCGCTCTATGTTGTATACTTTACTGATGTACGTCGAGATGGACTTGGAGAACGCGGGAACGATTCAACGACTTGCCATTATCAATTCTGCAAGATATTGGTTCATTTTTATTTTTTTTAAGTTTCATACAACCCCTGTAAATAGTAGACTTTACTAAACCACTTTTGCTACTGGATTATTGTAAATACAATTACAGTTAGTGTGCATACATTTCCTCATTCTCATCCGCTAAACGTGCTCGTTCCTATGACGGTAGAACCCTGGTTGTAGGACACTTTCCTCATGGACATTTTCCTCCCGGACATCTTCCTCCCGGACATTTTCCTCCCGGACTTTTTCCTCCCGGACTTTTTCCTCCCACACACAGACGGAGGGCATTTTCCTCCCAACATCGAAATTCATATGATCACAATAAACAAGTTCTTCTTTCCAGATAATGCATGAATTTGTAGAAATTCTCGAAAGTATGCAAAATTCATATTTTTAAGTACCAAAATCGATCGTTTCCCTATTTTGTATGAAATTATAAGTATCTGAATATTTATTAATCAAGTGTAAGGAACGTAATATAAACATCATTGCACAAATAATGCCAACTGATCAACTGAATGAAAACAATTTTAAATACAACACCAGTCTAGTATCCGCAATAATTAATACTGAATAAATTCGTTTTTAACAATAAAAAGGATAGCACTCCCTTGATTGTGCTACGTAGTAATAAATTAAAATAAATCAAACTTTTTTTTTCTTGTAGACAGCCGTAGTGATAACATAACCTCTGACTGACGCTGAAAATATAGTCATATTTAGTAAGAAATAACAAGTCAAAAGTAAGCAAAAACCACAGAATTAACCATTGACGTGTGGAGAAGATTTTTCTACATCTTATAGAAAAAAAGTGAGTTTAGAATATTGAAGATTAATTGATAAAATGTGATAAAAATAAAAAATAATAAAAATAAACAGAATACATTTTACTCAGAACATACAAAAGGCGTCATTACAGGTACATGTAATATTGGAAGTTGCAGCAGTGAGATGAATCTAAAGATAGAATCAAAGGAACAAGGTAACCCAGTTATTTATTCCCCCCCCCCTTTTACACTCACTATACCAATGCTGATACAACTGAAACAAGGTACCTTCTAATCATAGTAAGACAAAACACAAGTGACCTGGCCATTTTCGTTCACGACCGGCCTCCCGGTCTGTTCTATACTTTTGAGACTGAGCCCAAAGAAGCCTATGTTAAATAATACAGAGGCGCAATTGAGGCACAAAAAGAAAGGTATATTTCGTTCCTCGGTCACTTTAATTTAAGGTCTCAAAAGTGACCGATTGTCTTACTATGCTTCTAATAGTCTTAGGTCTTACTAGTTAGATTCATAACAATATACTACACTGAATGCAAAACCATTGCATAAAAATTATAAGCTTATCCTAATTAAACTATTTTAAATATTTTTTCGTGTTCCTAGAATAAGCATAATCTTAGGCTCACAGTCATGGTAGCATATAACAACAGAAACGCTGATAATGAATATACAGTGCGACATCAATAATACGGTTACTATTTTTTGACACTCATTGAATTTATACTACAGTAGGACCCACATAACATACATCATACAGTGTATCACTAATATAATTGACAATGCATCAGAATACTAAGATAGCATAAAGTTTAACGCAAGCTAACAGCTGACTCTACAGTAAGACTCAATAACAAGAACGCTAATAAACCCCATACTAAGGACACCAAAACTACGCGTAACTACAGTGTACTATCAATACAACGGCCACCCCATGAAATAATAGAACACCTCATAGAATACCAAAACACTGATCTAACGAACAGTAGGACACAAGTACGACGGGAAGTACAGTAGGATAGAACGGACAATACAATAGCACAAAACTCTAAAAGTTCATGAAATGGTGGCAGAAAACGAGATATCTAAGGCAAAACAGTTAAAAAGGTCCCCTGTCAAATTAACATTACCCGTAATATTATCCATGAACCGAACCCCAGTTTCCCAAACCGCCGAATCTAACAAGAGAGGTACAGACACCACGGAAACGTCTTCTATTAGCGTTGAAGCCAGAAAAAGAAAGAAAAGCAGTGGGATGGAGGACCGAATGATGGCTTTTGTGGAGCAAATACAAACTTAAATCGATGCTCAAACAAAAGCCCAACGCCGGCAAAAAACAGCCAATTCTAACATTTTAGGCAATGTGCAGGAAATTCGACTTAAGCTGGAGCAGCACGAAGTAGTTCATACGGAATTACTAGGAAAAGTAAAGACTCATGAAGAAGACGTTACTAGCCCCAAATCAGCTAACACATTTCTTGAACTAAAACTTGGCAAATGCAAAAAGAAAAAAGACAGGATTACAAATGACGCCAAACAATACAACGTGTTAATAAGAGGAATTCCCGAAGCCAGTACGGAAAGTAGTGAGGACCTAAGACAGATAATAGTTAACCTTATCGACAATGACCTTAATGTGAACGCGAAAATTGATGACATCCGACGGCTAGGAATTGCAACGGAGGGAAAGGAACGAACCATACTGGTTATTTTCTTGAAAAAGCTCAACAAAGAAGCAGTTCCTAAGGCCAAGCAACTGCTTAAAAACAGACCAGGGAATCCAATATTTGTTAATGCTGACATATCTGAAGAAATAAGCAAGAAAGTATTTGAGGAAAGAGAAAATAAAAAAAATGCAGCAGCAGAGCCTCCTCACGCTAATAATACGGTTGACATAGAAATCGGAAGTTAGGAATTCTGCCGGCCCATACAACACAACACAAATTCTGTAAATACTATCTTATACTGGAACGTCGTTGGTTTTAACAGTCGTACATATGACAAAGCCATAATAATTTTACAATATGACGTGGATATCTTCTGTATATCCGAAACCTGGATTTGCAATTTAACTGAAGACTTGAAAAATACATTTAACAATTTTAATCTAACAATAATCCTAGAAGTAGGAGATAAAGGCAGAAAAAGCGAAAGAATGATAATAGGCATCAAATTAAACACATCAAAGCAATGCAAAATAATCACACAGGATAGATTTAAAACTCTAATAGAAATCACATTAAGAAAAAAACCAGTCATAATATGCTTTGCCTACATACCACCGACAGCACAATACGACGAGAAACTAGACAGTCGTTTTGTATAAGTTACAGAAACAAATACTCTAAAGTACATCTTAATAGGCGATTTCAACAGCAGAATTGCACGCTTCCAGAATCGAACTGACAGTACGGTAAATTTCAACAAAACCCGAAAAACAACTGACTTCATCGTTAACAAACGCGCAAAAAAGCATATTGACCTAATCTTGACTAACGACGTAACAATTCTAAATGGAAAAAGCAACTCTGACAGCAATGGAAATCTCACTTATATAGGCCACACAGCTTAATTGATCTGTGCATTAGCAGCAACAGTGCAATTGACGCTTTTGATGACCTTGAAATTATCTTATGCATAGAATCAGATCACTTACCTATAATTCTTAGTACAACACAAGAGAAACAGAAATCAAAATAAATTTTAACGGATGGAGGGCAAAACATAAGATGAAGCAAGAAGAAGGCCGTAGAGTTTGGACAGAACATAAGCAACAAGAAAGAAATTAATTTTAGTAACTGTAGTTATAATCAACTTTATACTGTGATACAGCAAACATCAAGACAAACAAAACTCGCTCTAAAACCGCCAAGAGACAACAGATGTAACTTCGGCCCAAGATAGTTTGACAAAAACTACAGTGAAGCAAAACGATAGGCGCTTCATGCCCTTCAAAAGCACAAAAAGAATAAACACCAAAATTCCCTGGACACCGGCAGCATTTAATATTACGTTCAAGTCTGAAAATCATACCGTAGTCTTTTCTTTATTTCTAAACAACGCTAGGACGCTCACTTTCGCGCAGTCTTTGAAACGGGCACGTCTAGTGAAGTAGAATAGTCATCTATGTAAACGAAGCAACTGATAATAATACGGCGAAACGTGACTTAAACATAACTATAGGGGAATAACTTAAAGCCACAAAAAGTTTAGCTAACAATAAATCTCCTGGAGCAGATGGCATACCGAACGAAGTATAAAAAACCTTAGACACCACCTCATACGACTACTTACTGCAGCTTCTCAACAAAGCCTTAAAAGAACAAGTACCGGAAGAATGAAAAGAAATTATCACTGCTCAAATTTACAAAAAAAAACGAGGACCAATTACTAAGCAACTACAGGCCAATTGCCCTAATCAATACAATAACTAAACTGTTTACCTCTATAACGTCTTGCCTACTAAATTCTTTCTGCTTTAGCAACAACACTATATCTAAAAACCAAGCGGCATACAGAAAACAAAAAGGATGCACGGATCACATTTTTGCGCTGTATACCTGCAACCTAAAGCAACTTAAAAGACCAGCCCTTACAAAGAGAGGCAAACTTTTCGCCCAGTTTGTGGACCTCAGCCAAGCATTTAAATCAATCAAAAGAAGCAAGTTATGGACTAAACTGAAAAAAGCAGGCCTTAGTAACCATGTTGTAAGATAAATCAAAGAGTTGTACGACCTAGTGAAAACGAAGGTCCGCTGTGAAGAGGGATACACCGATATGATTGAAGTAATTGGTGGAGTTCTGCAAGGAGAAACTCTGTCACCCACACTGTTCACTATCTACGTTTACAAGATTACAGAGATTCTCCGTAACAGCGGCATCCAAGGCATACCAATGTTCACCATTGAATTGATTATTTTGCTATACGCGGATGACATAATCCTACTTCCCTCAAATGAACTGGACCTGCAGAGACAGATAGATACCCTTAAAAATGTTTTAAAGTGAACGATCTAACGGTTAACCTAGCTAAGACTAAAGTCATTAAGTTATTTAATTTAGGAAAGGCAACAATATACGCAACTCAATGAACTTTAAATGGGAATGCAAGACAATAGAAATAGTAAACAAGTACGTGTACCTTGGTGTCCCTTTCACACAAAGCGGGATATTTAATGAAGCAAAACAACACTTCTTTAACAAGGCAAAACTTGCGCAATCAAAATTATTTGAACTCTTCTATCGTACTAAGATTAAGGACGTAAAAGTGCATCTTAAACTATTCCAATCACTTGTCAGCTCGATCCTAATGTACGCTGCACCTATATGAGGGCTTCGTTACTGCGAAGAACTTGAAACATCCCAAACAATGTTCCTTAGAAGACTCACGGGCACTACTAACTCAACATAAGGTTTTTTCTTCGCCAAGAAACAGGTGCTCAAAATATAAAGCTTATTTTAATCAAAGCAGTGATTAGATTCCTGGAAAAAGTGCTAAACACCAAAGAAAGCAACATTACTAAAAACTGCTACCATGAAGTTATGAAGATTAAAACCACATATTCCCGATATAACTGGATGTTGCAAGTGAGGAATCTGTTTGCTGACGCTTCACTTGAGGAAGTGCTAGAAAACATGAACAGTGAATATATCAAGAAGCACAAAGCAAAAATAGTAGAAAAGAATTGACTTCACTGTATCAACAAAGACGTCCTCAGAATGCAGAACTGCACGACCATGACTCATTACTGCCGCTTAAAGACGCATGCATTAAAATCAGAATATTTTGAGGACTTCTCATAGAACATGACAAAGTTCGTGTTGAACTCAAGAACTGGCCTTCCTAGAATTGTTCTCAGAGGAAAGTCTACCAACCTTAATGGCATGAATATGATATGGAAGCGCGCAGAAAGGACTGATTGCAATTTGCGTGATAAAGAAGTGGAAGACGTATACCATATTATGCTCCACTGCCCGCATTATATACCACCCCGAAAGAAATTCTTTAAGCAGTTATCGACAAGCAAACCGACGCGGAAGAACTTAACGTCAATAATCTTCAAGCACTACCCTGGCGAAGAAGGTTTTGGACAAATTTTCAATTTCTGGGACGAGGCCATAGTAAAAGAAACTTCTACTACAGTTGTATTGGGAAAGAATAACCCTTCTTACTCCAACGACGATATGTTCGACTTTCAAATACCGATATATGTATGTGCTTCAGTTTACCTCCGTAATTGGCTCTGATTAAATGTGATATATTTTTTCCTCCATAATGTGTCCTGCTCAGTGCCTGTGCTTCAGTATGGCCCCCGTGATTTGCTCTGCTCAGTGCATGTGCTTTAGTGTTGCCCCCGTTATTTTTTCTTCTCAGTGCTTGTGCTTCATTATTGTCCCTGTAACTCCCTCTGCTCAGTGCTTGTGCTTCATTAGTGCCCCCGTAACTCCCTCTGCTCAGTGCTTGTGCTTCATTATTGCCCCCGTAACTCCCACTGCTCAGTGCATGTGCTTCATTATTGCCCCCGTAACTCCCTCTGCTCAGTGCATGTGCTTCATTATTGCCCCCGTAACTCCCTCTGCTCAGTGCTTGTACTTCATTATTGCCCCCGTAACTCCTGTATACAGTATCAACCTGAAACTGGCAGACCAAATGACAAGGCTTTTGATTCACCACGTCATTTGCTTTTAGCACCTGCACCCCATTAAAACCTATGATCAACGGTTTAGTCCCTACGTTCTCACTGGCAGCTTTTTCTTACTAAATCATAACTAAAGTATAAAGGACATGCCATATTCTATACATTAATAATTGATGACCAAAAATTGCAAATGATCTTGACGGAAAGCGATATTGTTCGAGGGTTTCCAGCCAAGTGGAGCTGAGTCCTCCGGAGTTCAACATTCTAAGCTATACACACTTTATCATGCAATACATACTTGTAACCTTTCTAACAATTTATATTTATGCACAAATCATAAACGTTTTAGAAAACTAACCAAAATAACTGCATATTGTATTAACATAACAACTGTCAAATACCTTGGGTACGAGATCCAGAAAAAAATGATCCACAAAAATGACGTAGTCAGTGATGCTGAGGAATTAGCAAAAAGAACCAGGGACCTGTATAAGAGAGCCAATATGATAAAATCCAGGTTCAGCTCCTGCAGCCTCCCAGTAAAAATATATCTGTTTCGGACCTACTTATCAACAATCTACTGTTGTAGTCTGTGGGCTCCGTTAAAAAGTGAGCTGCGAGGGATTAAAGTCGCGTATAACGATGCCTTCAGAATCATCTGCGGGTACAAACGAGACTGCAGTGCCAGAGCAATGTTTATGGAAAACGAGACCAACAACTTGGATGAGCTAGTCACCCAAGCCAAATACTCCGTAAGGGACAGGATCCACAATTCAGCGAATGCAATAGTATGCACAATTTACAACTCGGAGATCTTTCAACTGTCAGAATTAGGCCTGAGCTTACGTTCTTCAAACCTACAACTAATTAGCTAATTAATATAGTAATAATATTAATATTAGTAATAATGCTGTAATTAGTTTTTTAAGTTTCGGCTGCATATTGTAAATCAGCCTTCTAACTCATATTAACCTCTGGACCTCCTGAAGTGTCTGTCGAAAAGAACTAATAAATAAATAATTGATTCTATAACTGACAAGGTCTAACCAAGGACCAATAGAAATTTGTAAATATCTAAACAATGTTGTATGGACAAAATAAATAAATTATTATTTTATTTATTAAATCAAACTTTTTGTGAACTTTGCATACTTTCAAGAATTTCTACAAATACAGTGAGTTGATCAGTTGACATTATTTGTGCAATGCTGTTCGTATTACAGTCGTTACGTTTGATTAACAAATATTTACATACTCATAAGTTTATACAAATGTGAAAACGATCGATTTTAGTACTTAAAAATATGAATTTGACATACTTTCGAGATTTTATACAAATGCATGAATTATCTGGAAAGAAGTACTCGTTTATTGTGGTTCTATGAATTTTGATGCTGGGAGGAAAATGTCCTCCGTATGTATTTGGGAGGAAGAAGTCCGGGAGGAAAAAGTCCGGGAGGAAAATGTCCGGGAGGAAGATGTCCGGGAGGAAAATGTCCAGGAGGAAAGTTTCCGTATACCTAGAACCCTTTGTAGGAGGGGGGGGGGGGGCGCCATTGCTTTCTAAATTCGTAAGTGCCTCTCATTTCAGTACCTAACCCTAACCCCATATTTACCAAATGTATTTTTCAATGGATCTACTAGATTCCTAAAAGAGCACGTCTCTCTATTTATAGTACATCTCATGCATTTGTTGTGAAATGACAGATTATGGTCGTTTGTCATATATGTATAATTGAATAAGTTTGGTGGCTTCGCTATTATGTCATTACATATCAATACATTCCCCCACCCCGGAAATTCTCTCCTTGGGCATTATCCCCCCAACCATTAACACCGGAAATTTCCCTCCTGCACCTTATAAATAGGAATTGCTAAGAAGCAACCATTGGCAAATGCTAACAAAAATAAGCGTGAACTCTATTGAAATTGCGGAAAAACGATTATAAGACAAAACAAGTAAAATAAAATCAAATTAATATTCTTAAACATAATATATAGTTTGTAAAAACCTTTCACGCAAGAAGGAGCATTTTCTAGCTCTTCAGTATGACTAAAATTTTTTAAGTCTGGTTGATCGCATCCTATTAATTGCCTAGTTATAAGGTAATAATTAAAAATAAGTAAAAATTACTTTTTACTGAGCTTTTTATGACTTTACATTACTTGGCGAGAATGAGAATTATAGTATTTTAAATAAGAGCTTTGAGGGGAAAAGGTTCGGTGTCACTGATTGGGGCAAAAATGTCCGGGGGAAAATCTCCAGGGAAAAATATGCCCGGGGAGAAATATCCATATATCGCATTGACAGGTGGTTAGCTGAACTGCAGAGCAGAATAGGGCTCGCTGGATTTTTGAAATAAACGGATAATGTTATAAAATGAAAACAATTCATATTCGACTCTACATCCTTGATTACTTAACTCAGGAGACATAATAAATGTAGACTAATGTGCCTGTTGTTATTGTGTTGATTGTGGGAAGACTCAAAATAAGCAAAGCAACCAACGTAAAACCTTCCATAAACTATCTCAAATGGATCTTTGACTTTCCACACAGGTGCTCCGGAGAACAGGGACAAGTGATGAGTATAATGCATTGTTCTACAAACTCAGGAAAGAATATATAACTAATTCGTCACAATCGACTGGAAAAGAGTTATGGATTGAACTTGAGAGCATCACACAAACTAAAATGTGTGTACATAGGAACGGCCTATCTGGTATCATTCTGACATTTTTCCAAGGAACCTCACCCATTTTTTTTCTCTCTCTCTCTCTTTCTCTCGCCTTGCTCTTATTGTACTTACGATTAGTATCCGTGTCTGTTTTAAATGATGGCAATATGTATGACTGCGACTGATCAGATCACTCTCCCAACAATGAGGTACTGATCATTCTACGTTTCACTAGCTTAAGAACTGTACTCTACAGCCATCCCTACAACAGCTGTACCCTCAAATTCATAATGTAACAATAATGCTAATAAATATTATTTGATAATATCCTCGCATCAAATGTTTAGTCATTGTCCTTTTCAGCATGAATGATGGCCGTATCCGGTTGTTCATAGTTCATGTTGAGTAGAGCTCACTGTAGTCCTTGTGCTTGCTCTACAGACACTAACCATGTTAACTGTTCGGACACGCTATACGAACTCATCATGAGAGAGACGTAGGCGGTTGTAGGACATTTTCAGCCCGGAAATTCCCCGCCGGACATTTTACTCCCAACGCGCACGGAGGAAATTTTCCTCCCAGTGTTAAAATCACATCACTAAAATCTTCGAAGACATTCCGAAAAATGTGCATTAACAAATAATTCTAAGTGAAAAATCAGCTTGCTTATTTTGTATGTTCGTGAGAAAGTTTTCGAATACACAAAAGTTTTGTGGATTGATACACTCGTTTCTTTTAGTGTAGTGACTTTGATACTGAGAGGAAAAATCGTCGGTTACGAGTTGGGAGAAAAACTTCCGGGAGGAAAATGTTCGTTTTTCAGATTATGCAACGCACTGTTCAGTTCTGATCGGTCGACCCCATTGTATCACTTTAATTTGAATTCTACAAAACGCTTTTACATTGAAATGGGAAAGCAAGAACGGCTATTATAATTTGAGAGCATTTTTATTATTTCTATGAGGCTATTCATTCTTTATTATCTTTAAATTGGCTAACATTGTTACGCATTCTTTCGTAGCGTCGTCAATTTCAATTTTTATTCAATGTCAGCAAAATTCAGGGGTAGAAGTCGGAGCAAAACACCTTACTTGATTTCTACCTATTTACATAATTTATAACACTTTTGAAATACTTGACCGATTTCGTCGCGTGATAGCTCATTTTAAAGCCCTTGAAAAAATTAAAAATCAACTCTTTTTGTTTTCACTTCTATCCCATGCAACACTTTTTATGGCGATTTTACAAAAAAACACCAGTTTTTTTAAACAATTCCAAAACTGTTTAAAAATCTCACTGAACTCGAACATATCAACATAATTAGATTGTGCTAATTATTGCGGTTCCAGTGATATATCATTTGTATGCAACTTTCGCGAGTAATCGGTAGAAAAAGCAGCTTTATGTTTCCAAAATATTTTTGCGGGAAATTCAAACTGTTTCATTTCATACGGCAGATATAGGATCGCACATAAATAGTGCCACCCACTGTAAGGATGGGTCAGCTGCAATAAATACCGTATCATACATGTTGTCATTTTTAGATGCTGAGCTTAAGCATCTATTGTAATGGTAGTGTCCATCCGTCCGTCCGTCCGTCCGTCCGTCCGTTGGCTGTACACTACAGGTCACAGGTTAGAACCGATTTCCTTTAAAAAAAATATAATACGACTACAAATGCGACTGGGCAGGTCTGTATTGTTTTTTAGTTGTAAATAGGCTAACCAGTTATCTACAATAAATTGATTACTGGACCTATGTCAGAAATTTTTAAAGTTAAGAGCCTAAAAACGGCTGAACCAAATAGCTGAGGCAACCGAAACAGAAGGCTGGCAAAGATAAAGCTGCCATTGTTTGCAGGCAAAATTTATCCTTGCCAGCCTTTTGTTTCGGTTGTCACTACTATGCATACCTGCCACTGAACCTACGTACCTACGACGTTCGCCCTACGCTTCTCACTCTTAGCATTCACTTCCGTGTGTATAAATACCATTCAAAATAGAATGTAAAGGAGCGCTCACAAATGATGCGATCTCAATTGATGAATTTTCTGATCCACCCACTCATTTTCACTGATGTTAAACATAACGCAAACGGGGAATTTTCATATGCACGTACCCATTTAAATGATACTATCAGTTGTAGAAATGGGTTGTAGATAGTGACAAATCGTCCATACACGACGTCCTTCAAATAATCTAGTTTTAAGTACCCTAATTTCCAACTTTAATTTTTTTTCTAACTTGTTTGAACTACATGTAATGGACTTACATACCTATATTAGTTATGGATATTGAAGGATCGTCCATTAATTACTGGGGATTTTAATCATTGGAATTACAATAGCAATACAATAAGAACTACTGGTCTTAAGCAAATCATTAAATTTCAAACATATGCATGCTATTCATGCTACTGATAATAATAATAGGGACCCTGTGGATCTAATTTACACTAATATAGAGAAATTTTATAACAAACCAATAGAAACGCTACCACTTATTATACAACATTCTGGGCATATTGGTAATAAATTAATACCAAGAACTTTGTATCATGAGAACCAAAAGACCGTAAAAGAAATTTTGTCTAGACAATATACTAACGAAAATAAAGCATAATTTGCTAAGTATCTAGATTTAGTCGACTGGACAGTTTTATAAGAGTAAGGATATTAACTTAATGCTAAATATTCCTAATGAACATTTAAATCTAGCAGTTGAATATGCATTTCCAAAACAAACTGTAAAATTTAAATATAACAATCCATCATAGATAACTACACAAGTGATATTGTTAGCTAAGAAAACACAAGATTGTAAAGATCAACAGGTATATGTTGAACTGAAAAGTAAGCTTGTTAAACTGATAAAAATAACAAAGAATAATTATAAATTAAAATTACAAGAAAAAGTTAAGAATGGAAATTCTAAGGAATTTTATAGGATTATTTCTCAAATATGTAGGAAGAACGAGAAAAAATCTGTTATTGATCAAATTAAGCTAAAAACGAATAATAATGATACTATGGCCGTACTAAATGAAATTAATTATTATTTTTCGGAAATCAATCGATCTTATACTACTGTGAAAAAATCAAACACTGTTAATAATATTGTTGCTGACCCAATACTTGAACTAAACAACCTTACTGTACTTAAAAAATTTGACAATTTGAATGTATGTAAATCCAATGCACCCAGTGGATTATCGCCTAAATTAATTAAGGAATTTGGGTTTTGAATAGTACCACAATTGACCTACATGTATAATTACTCATTTAAGAATAATATTATACCACAACAGTGGAAAATTGGCTATATAACTCCTATACCTAAAAGTATTGATAATATTACTATTTATAATTTAAGACCTTTGTCTCAAACGGATATTTTTGCAAAAATACAAGAGGGTTTCAGGTTTGAAAAATTATATTTACAAATTAGTTCCAAAATAAGTAGTAACCAATATGGCTCTCTGAAAGGAGCATCTACTACACACTATCTAGTCAATCTAATGGATTTTATTCACCGTGCATTAGAGACCCCGAATACTTATGTAATGCTAGTCCTATTAGATTTAACCAAAGCTTTTGATCTTGTTAATCATAACATCTTAATATCTGAACTCAAAAAATTAGATGTAAATACTTGCGATATATTATGACTTGAAGAATTTTTGTTTACACGATCCCAATGTGTTAGGGAAGGAAAACAAGTCTCAGGGTTAACAAATATTTTTAATGGCACTCCCCAAAGAACCAAATTAGCGCCATTATTGTTTATTGTAGTGATCAATAGGATCCTTAGCAATTTTAAAGAAAAATACCAAAATGATAAATGTAATGATAAGAATATACTTAATGGTTACGTAGATGATTTACCATTAGGAGAAAAAGTAGTATGTAACTCTCAATGTCAAGTACAAAGCTACCTGACTGATATTAATAATTGGGTGAATAAAATGATGATGAAATTAAACCCTATGAAATGTTGTGTACTTGTCATTAGCAAGGCAAAGAAAATAGTAATTAACAAATTAGAATTAACAATAAATGATTCTGTACTTCCAATAGTTAAGAATGCAAAATTATTAGAAGTAAAAATTAATGATGAGGTCACATGGAAAGACCAAGTTAATTCAATGGTAATGAAAGCTTCGAAAAAAATATATGTATTGAGGAAAATGAAATATTGTGGTTTTAAACAGAGTCAGTTGTTGAATGCTTATAAAACGTATAAACGAAGCAACCTAGAGTATGCTCCGCAAGTAATGAGTCAAAGCTTACCAAAAACATTATTATTAAAAATTAAATTAGTTGAAAGAAGATGTTTAGGGATAATTAGAAACAGCTATGAAAGTAAAAGGAAATATACACAAGTAGCCTCTGAGTTAGGAATTGATACTATTCACGAAACGTACAAAAAATTGCTTATATCATATAGGAAAAAACTCATGAAGTCACAGAGATTTTGTAACTGGTTAATTCCCTATCAACAATTGAACCAAAGATCAAACAGATTGAAAAAAAAATTAATTGTGTCAGCACTAAAACATAAAGATATAGAAACTCCACAATACCTGCTTTAATTAGAGCATTAAATAAATAACTCACCATGAATGTATGAGATAAGATTACAATTATTATTATAATTACTTTAACAAGCTGAGGAATTTGTATATTGGAATTGTATTCCAGAAATTAGTGTAATATAATTTTAAGAATAAAAGAACATTACTACATCTATATTTGTAAAACACTTTTATTCTCGGCGCTTGATATATGACGCGAGAGCTTCTTCATCTTTCTTTATCAAAATTAAAGGAATGTCTAGAAATAAGAATTATTATATAAGTCATGTCAAAATTAAAGTTACGGACAAACTATTCACTAAATTTGAATATACTTTATTCTGTAACCCGGCTTGGTGGTTTGACGATGCTACGGCATGGTCACACCACTGAGTCGTGCCAGCCAGTCACGCTCAGGATTGGAGTTGGTGTTGGTGATTTCTCCTGGCTGATGGGTGGGGAGAAGAAACGGGGTGTTGTGGAGAACTAAGGTGAGTGGATGCTTTCAATACATTTATCTGTGACAGTTCTACTGTCTGAGACAGAGATGTTGGATGGCTTAATGTAGGTACCTACTGCCTCTCACTGTATGTTTCATATAGTTCAATACATTCATTCCCACTCTCTCTACTCTGTGCTACAGGGGTTACTACCCAATAACTTTCGCACGAGTTGTGGCTGGTGGGTGTCGGGTACTGGCGGATCTCTTTCTCTTCTTGACTTGGCGGCTTAAGATGATTTAGTGGAGTTACCAGTGCTCGATCCCTCTGCTTGCAGGAAAAAAGAATGTGAATTTCTCCAGTAGTGGAGTATAAATATACAAACTCCGCTGACATTTGGGCGTAATTAAGTATACACTATCCATGTTTAAAGATAAGTATAAGCGATACGGAACTTGAGTGACGTGTTCATACATGCCCACCAAGATTCACATCGTAGAGCAACTGATTAAGAGACATAACCGCGAGGTTCAAAATTCTCAATAATCATACATACATACATACATACATACATACATACTCTTTTCTGTAGAATTTAAACATTCTTATGTGATTCTACAATGTATGTATATAATGAAATCAATGAGAAAGAAAGAATAAATCTTGAATAATAATAATGATGACGTCCTCCAAATATAATAGTTTAAATTAATTAAAATTTCACTATTAAATTTTTCCGAGCCTATTTTAACATAAATGTATTGAAATTACCTATATTAGTTATAGATATTTTTTAATTGAGATCACACTAATCGTTTTTCCACAATTAGTAGTTGAATGGAGCAACTCCGAAATTTTTCCTTATACATTGTGAGGGATCGTCCGTTAATGACGTCTTTCAAAATTATCATAATTTTAGGTACCCCAACCCCCTTCTATTTAATTAATTCACCATTGTTAGATGCTGCGAGCATGACGTCCTTCAATGTTAAATATATTCAGGGATCGTCCATAATGACGTCCTTTAAATTTTATAGTTTTTAGAACCCCCAAGCCCAATTTTAAATGTTTTTCCATACTATTTTGACTACATGTCACAGACTGACCTATATGTGTTATAGATATTCAGGGATCGTTCATAATGACGTCCTCCAAATATCACAGTTTTTAGTACCTCCCAGTCCTAACATTAAATTTTTTCCAACCTATTTTAACTACATGTCACGGACTTTTCTATATATGTTATAAATATTTAAGGATCGTCTATAATGACGTCAACATATACAGGTAAGTCCTTGACATAGTTAGAATGAGTTGAAAACAAATTTAATTTTGGGACTAGGGGTAATAAAAACTATGATAATTAACTTCAAAATATTCTTATATTAAGCTGAAACCCAGCAAATGTCACATCCGGTTTCCCAGCATTATTTTCTGCAGTACTGGGTAAAGCCTTTATTTTCTAATGTTCAGTAGGTCTTTTACTAACCCCTACGATCAAGCAGTCTCCGAAAGCTCACCCAGTGATGACGATCTGAAACGTCATTTAATTCTCATAGGTGAATTATTTAAGCATTGAATGCAGGCTCACCAAAATTCGTGTAAGAATCAACACAAACAAAAATTGGATTTCGACCGTAGGCACCCGCATACTAATTTTAATGTAGGTGATTTAGTATTAAAAAAGCAACTACACTCGCAAAACCGGAACTCCAAGTAAGTTCATAGTGCGTTATTCGAGTCCCTACTGCATCTATAGTCTCATCAAAAATGAGCTCGTCTATTTCTTATGTCCTCGTGACTTCAATTTATCTTCCATCGAAAAACCTACAGAAGTCGAAATGGTGCATGGACACAACCTATTGTTGTATATTCTGTCCCTACTCGACCAAACTCGCCAAGAGGTCGACCAAAATTTTGAATGGCTTAATTTGTTTAAGCCCACTGCCGCCGACCATGTATTTTTTACTGAGCCTACTATCGATTCTACCAAACCACCGCGTGAGGATGGTACTAATGTATTTCCGGATGTCGTTCCCTGTGAAATTTATAATAGTAGTGCTCCAGCTCATCGTGAGCCCATGCCCAGTGCTCCGCCATATGATTTAATGTCCAACGACGACAGCAACTTTATTTTAGAATTGGAAAATAATGTAAGTACTGATAATTTGCATCACTTTTGGTATGGACAGACAATTTTTTAAAAGTCCCGATGCTCACCAGTCTCCAAACCCACAGGGAATAGAAGGGAGTGGTTCCGTGTCTGCCAGAACACGTCAGAAAAATCCACAAATCAGTCCTAGGGACAGAACTCGTTGTATTTGGGATCGCTTCGACAGCACCCGAGAAACTTTTCATTCGCAATCTCCAAATAAAACTCGTACTACCTCAAAAACTAAAACTCTTTCACCGACAACTATTATTATTAATTTACAGGGTAATTTGCTACATCCTACGAACGTTAAGTCCTTCGGCATCGATATTCCGAACACTCCTAGACCGTCCAGATCACAAATACCTGTTATTGTTCATGTAGAACCAAGACAAGGTACTCGACCCTGTTAATGAAATAAAAACTTAGATCCTATGATCTTTGAATTAAATAAAATCCAGGTACCCAAAATCGAATGTAGTTTTGCCTTTGAAAAATTCACGGACTGAATAAACCAAGTATAAAATAATATTTTTAGTGCAGTAGTCCTGCAGAAGAAAGTAGCGTAGAAGATGTAGGTTAGAAAATCGAATGAATATTTTATTAAATGTAAATAATTAAAACACTATTACTTAATTGTGTGCGTGCAGAATAAGATGTCTAACATTAGCGATGACAATTTGCTGATAACAAGCGACGACATTGTCGTTGTCTTGAATCCAGGCGAGGATGAAAATTCAATCCTGATGGACGTCGACAAAGATAGTCCCATAAAAATTGTAAATACAGAGGCTCCTGATAATCCTAATGAAAAAATGAGCAACGACCAGGATTCACAATTGGGCGAGGATCAACAAAACCAAAAAACTGCGTTCTTAGCATGTTGTTGATGTTCTAAAGCAAACCTTTGCAGAATCCAAGAATATATCCAAAAAAAGAAATCCACAAGAAAATAGACGATGAGAAACCTGCTATTAAATTCATGGACGCCGTCAAAATAAATGAAATTCTAGCCGAGAAAATAGCTAAACAAAAATTCGAGCCAAAATTGAGCGCACTAAAAATCCGCGAATGTCCCGTCTGTATTAACAGAGGCATCATAGAAAGTATTTGAAACGTATTTAATGAGTGTTAAGTAAAATTGACTCAAAGACCCTAGCCATTTTTTCCTAATGTAAAATTGTGTTGGTCGTGTCAGGGATACGACTTATATCAAAATTGTCCAAATCGAATGTAGAAACTTTCATGATTTCATAAATTCATAGGTACACAAATGTGGATACTACGAGATTGTAAAAAGTAGTTAGATTTTATATTCACTTTTATTTAGCATAAAACTGCATCGATCATCACTTTTGTTTTAAACTCACGATTTCAAATTCCGTTAAAATTGTATGAAATAACATTTTTAAACGTAGATATAAGCAAAAACGAAAGAAAGTTGTAAATTTGACTGTTTTGTGTCCAGAGGATATAATTGCAAAGTTTTTTCTTTTTATTTTTATTTTGTATATTAACTTTCCACCTTCTTTTCCACCCATATGGAAAATCTACCCGAGTCCATGTAAACGATTGTAGAAGGTCCCATTAACCATCCGTGGAAAGGTAAATTAAATTGAATGTAGACACTGAAAATACATTAAATTTATTCGAGAATGTAGACATGTAAAAATTTGAGAGAACGTAGGATTTATTACACAAATTGTGTTTTCTTTTGTATATAATTAGCTTACAGAGAACCACCTACGTAAGACAATAGGGCAGATGATCCAAAAAAAGGATATCGTCCACACGCCAAATACAATGATTTTGGCGAACAATATTCCGTATAGTTCGCTCGACATTCCAACGTAAAAGGTCCAGATGGTGAGGGCAGAACTTTATCATCACGACAAGAAGATCCTCTTTGTTGATTTTCTGGAATGAACTGACGTCAAAATGCGGGCACTTTTCGTAAAAGATTAACCACGTCACTGATTTTGTCTCACTAAGCTTGTTGATCGGTCACGAATTAAGAGAGATTGTGAAGAAAATATCCCGGAAGACGCGAATTCTTACAAAATTTAAATGGTTGAATTCGGTAGCACGAAAACTGAAGTTGAGCTCCGGCCATCTACTTCACCACCACCTCCGCGAGTCCCAAAATATCAATGGGCTATTTATCCCGATGACGGACGTTATATTAAAAAGCGAGTCCGCAAGCAATAATCCTTCCCAAAGAGGAAATTGTCGTTTTTTTACCTACACTTATTTGTTGTGTAGTTGGTGTAAAAGTTTTGTTTATATATGTTTTTCATTATTCGGTTTGTGCCGTGTTACGTACTTTTGTATTTTATTAATGTACTTTGCCTTAGTAAGTATACCTAGTTTAGTAGTTATTGTATTCAGTAAACGTTTGTACCATTATTTGATGATTGATGTTCCATTATTGTTTATATTATTTGTATTGACCGTAGCGTTTAGATTCTTCGACTTTTGCTAGCTGACCATTGAGTAGAGTGTACTATTATTGACCGTAGAAAATAGAATTTCATTCCTTATCTAACTCATCAGCGAGTAGGAACTTTCCAATTCTAATCAATTTGTTTATATATTTTTCAGATTAATTGTGATCTCTGCGAAAACAAGACTTTAAACGTTGTTTCTTCACTGAGTGCAGTGACTATGCTATCAAAGCAAGAATAATATCTTTCTTTGTTTGATTGTTTATTTATATTTTAGCTTTTAGCATTAAGGCCAATATTAAGCATTTTAATGTATTCTTTACTAAAGTACTGATTAGAAGGTGAGACCACTCAACCAAATTCTGCCTGCATGATAAGATCATGGTTGATAATTTTCCTAATTTCTTACATTGATAATGTTAATTATTGTTTTTTCCTTGTCAGTATTTTTAGCTGTCTCCCTCTACTCTCGACCTAGATTGCATGGCGCCTATGCACTTTGTAGTAACTTTGTATACACGAGCTTAGGGTTGAAAATTTGTATTTATGGAGTATGATATGATTAGTTACTATTTATGAAATATTAACATTGTAACGAACACATCCATATTTTGTAACAAACGCATCCATAACATTGTAACACACGCATCCATATTTGTAACAAACGCATCCATATTCGTACAAACGCATTCATCATATATATTGTTCATGCTGTATGTTTACATTAGTATCATGATGGTAATTATTGTATTTCATGTAGATTTTGTTTATGTATGTGCTTACCTGTATTTTGTATCTATTGAATTACTTATAATGTTTATTATTTTGTTCAGTACCATTTATTACTAAAATTATGCTTAAGTAATGTTCTGTCTCTTATGGTCGTTTCAATCCTTCAAGGGGTATATAAACCCAGATTTCCGCCATCGACGGGGGCTCTCTCTTTTCAATTGTAACTTGCATTTCTAAATAAGTACTCAAGCAGTATTTGCTGTCAATCTATGTTAGAAGTTATTTTTAATAATTACCTTGTAAAATTCTTACACTGGGGCAATCAGCTCCACTTTCTCTGTATTCTATCTTTGTTTGTATTCTTCGTTATTTTAGTTGTTCGTAAATAAATAAAAGTTTTCGTTATTAAGAAATCTAATTGTTTAACTGATCGAAAATCCATTTTACGCCATACTAAGTACACTCTACGCAGTCCCCTCACCATATCTATCACCTACACATTGATTTATTGAAATCTGCGTAACAGCAATTTACTCATCACACATCCACCAACCATCTTCTCATATATCAAGTCTTAGTTGCCAAAACATACGTATTACACTATTTTTTATTACCGTATATTATATTATTTGAGGTTATCATGCTTTAAAACCCTCAAATGTATTATTTTGCATTTCCGTTGCAGTGTTCAAGTGATCCGATATTTGGTGGATCAAAGAGATATTTTCATAATAAATAGAATGTAGGAAAACCATAATTTAATTGTGTGTCGTTTCTTTTTTCATCAATTTCTTTTCAGTTGTCATTTCATTGCCGATCAACTCCTGTTCGGTCAAGTGCGGAAATTGACACTTGGGCGACGATTTTAAAAAGAAAATAATTGAGCTCCTTAAGAAGATGTAGCAGATCCAAGAAAGGTCACCGAATCCACACGTGACTTACAGTCAGAATTGTACTCAAGAAAAAAGATCCTAGACAGTAGGTTAAACATCCTAGACATTAGTCAAAGATAGAAAAGAAAGAAAGACGCCTCCCTAAAGAAGCATCTTGAGCTGAGATTTGAGAATCTCGAGTTAGTCAGATTTTCCCTATTGGATCACTAGCATCTCTAAATTATTTTCTCGATAATTTCGTTCGTAGCCTTTGTAACTTTTCGTATTTTAAAACCAAAATATACTGACTACATTTTGTGTATTTTCGTTCTTTATGTTTCTTTTATAAATGACGATTGATTTATTCGTTTTCGAAAGTAGAATATCTTTAAAGTTAGTTTGTTAATTATTCGATCGTAGGCCGATACATTTAATTGACCAAAGTGAACAAATTCCTGTAGCAGACCCAGAACCAGATGCAACATTCTGACCAAAAGTACGTGCGTGATATCCGGTATCGTATCTTTACATATATTAATAATTATTAATTTGGACGAAATCATAAATATTACAATTATTAGCTTGTCATTCTTTTCGTTTTCCGTTATATCAAATTGTATCATTCATTAGGTAATATATTTTGTTTTGGGAAATTAATCCCACCTTTCCTTTCCGATAAATAAATATTCAAAAGTAATTCATATATTAACATAATATATTCCTGTTTACCTACGTTCATAATATTATTTCATCGTGTATTTTACTTACTATTTACTATAGTTCTAAGTACATCATAAATAATATATTCATTCGATTGTGCATCTATAGTAGTTAGTTTATTGCTCACCACTCACCCACCATTTAATTAAGTAAGTAGTTATACGAGGTCTTAATTGTTTCTCATTCCCCATCGTCATAAACCTCTCATATTTGCCATTCAAGACCAACAGGTAATTTATTGATGGTAGGGATAGTAGCATTACGGCCAGCCATCCCTTCACTAAATTAATTGTTGCATTTGCTTAAAGTAGGTAAAATTGTGAACGGCAGTTTATCCTCTTTACAAGAAGATTCTCAGACGCTATGTCTTGCTTGGCACTACTGTACCACCCGGGCTCTCACTTAAGTGATTTTTGAGGTACAAGCTATGGTATAGCTCTTATAACGATCGACATAATAATAAAATTAGAATAGTTACTGCTAGCTAATCTTAATGACGTTGAACTCTTAACCCTTTAGCTTTGTGCCCTGCTAAATCATTAAAGGCTGATAAAACTTGACAATCTGGCCACATATAATGAGCTCAAGTGAGTCAGGAGGAACCTTCACCGACGTCATGCTAGCTATACGCGTACCAATTGTCGCAAAATAAAATTCCTTACATGTTTACATCCTAATTATTAATTATGCTCTAATTCTTATAAATGTTTTATATGTTTATATTTGCCAACGACGTTTAGACTAAAGAGAATGCTTAGGTGATGTTTGAAGCACAAACTATGGCATCGTTCATAATATGATCGGCATAATAATAAAATCAGAATAACAATATTAGTTATCCAGGATGGTACTAGATAATGTTATTGGCATTAAACAACTAACCCTTGAGGTGTGTGCGCTGGTAATCGGACAAAGTCTCCCTGGACAAAGTCTCCCAGGACATTTTCCCCCCGGTCATTTTCCCCCCGGACTTTTTCCCCCAAAAAGTAACAGCGGACATTTTCCCCCCAAACTCGTAATGTTATGTGTCGTAAGATTAAGTGATGATTTATGAAATGTTGGGTTATAAGAATATGTTTTAATTTTATTCTCACTGATTGTATATAATCTCACAAATTCTATGCAAAATATACTTTATTAAACCGCAAGCTTTGAATTGAATGGAATGCATGGAATGCAAACTCTGAATTGTTAACTGAAAACGTTTAGAAAATAAAGTTAAGTAGTTTAAACCATAATCAAATTGTAAAAATTGTAGTTAGTAGTAAAATTACACACTCAGGAAATATACGTACTATACTATTTCTCAATATGGCTAAAACTTCCTTACATGATTGTATCCTGACATCTTATAAAAATGTTTAGTTATAATAGTTAGTTTTGTTATTTCTAAAACCATTGCAATTTCTACTAAAACACTCAGAAATAGGTATTTTAAGACAGTGACACTGCTTCGAGTTCCTGATGGACACTGATAAAATAAAACTTCAACCGAAGCGGATTTGTGTATAACCATTTTCTTGCTGGTCCGATTAGCAAACATAGTAATTAAAAGTATGTAAATGTGCGTAGATTTGCAGATTGCAGAACATTAAAATTTACATAGTGATTAGTAAGCAAATAGTGAAATAATACTCAGGACCAGCTCCTACTCCTATGGCTTACAACATTGAGTATGGACCTTTACACAATAGTGAAATACCACATACCGGTTGTAGGACACTTTCCTCCTGGACATTTTTCTCCCGGACATCTTCCTCCCGGACATTTTTCTCCCGGACTTTTTCCTCCCGGACTTTTTCCTCCCACACACAGACGGAGGGCGTTTTCCTCCCAGCATCGAAATTCATATGACCACAATAAACAAGTTCTTCTTTCCAGATAATGCATGAATTTGTGGAAATTCTCGAAAGTATGCAAAATTCATGTTTTTGGTACTAAAATCGATCGTTTCCCTATTTTGTATGAAATTATGAGTATCTAAATATTTATTAATCAAGTGTAAGGAACGTAATATGAACATCATTGCACAAATAATGCCAACTGATCAACTGAATGCAAACAATTTTAAATACAACACCAGTCTAGTATCCGCAATAATTAATACTGAATAAATTCGTTTTTAACAATAAATAGGATAGCACTCCCTTGTGCTACGTAGAAATAAATTAAAATAAATCAAACTTTTTGTGAACTTTGCATACTTTCAAGAATTTCTACAAATACAGTGAGTTGATCAGTTGACATTATTTGTGCAATGCTGTTCGTATTACAGTCGTTACGTTTGATTAACAAATATTTACATACTCATAAGTTTATACAAATGTGAAAACGATCGATTTTAGTACTTAAAAATATGAATTTGACATACTTTCGAGATTTTATACAAATGCATGAATTATCTGGAAAGAAGTACTCGTTTATTGTGGTTCTATGAATTTTGATGCTGGGAGGAAAATGTCCTCCGTATGTATTTGGGAGGAAGAAGTCCGGGAGGAAAAAGTCCGGGAGGAAAATGTCCGGGAGGAAGATGTCCGGGAGGAAAATGTCCAGGAGGAAAGTGTCCGTATACCCCACATACCATTTGTTGCATTTTAGTACTGGGGGGAAAATGTCCGCTGTTACTTATCGGGGGAAAAATGACCGGGGGGAAAGGTAAAATGTCCGGGGTGACTTTGTCCATGGAAACTTTGTCCTACAACCGTGTGCGCTGTAAAAGTATTAAATGCTGATACAACGTGACGCCCTGACCACTAATTTTGAGCTCGAGTTAGCTAAACATTATAAACCTGGCATAAATGCCATCTAAATTTGAATAATAAATTTAAAGTAATTCTGTCCGCCTTCCTATCCGCTGTACCCGTTTACTACCTTTTATACTTTAGGCGCATCATAAGGCATGCGAGTGTAGTAACTTTTTGTACAATACTAGTGATGAGGTACAGTAAGGTCACTTTTATGACCTAGGTTTTGGAATTCCAAACAAGTAAATATTTTCCAACCAACTAATAGCAATTTCCATACCTTGCAGATTTATGTCATTTCCATAAACAATGCTACAAATGCTTGCTAATAAAGTTACTGGAGCAAAATACAGGAACCCTCAAAAACTGATAAAACTCGAAAATATTTTCAGTGTGTGGGCTTCTGTTAGTCAGAAGTCAAAAAACCTTACAATTCCTTTGGTCTGGGATTCAAATAGTAAACATTTAAATTGCCTGCAACTTGACATCCCAATCAAGGTGTTATAGTGTAAATTATAGTTTAGTACTGTTAAAAGTACCGCTGGCATACAGCGAATTTTGATTTAATATTTCGAGTTTAAATAAAGAACTCGCAGTGTAACTTCAAAACAAGGACTTAAGACCCTCTTAAATATGCACACTGCGCATTATTTATATATAATATAATCTAAATTAAAGTCTGATTGTGGCACGTTCCTAATAACAAAATCTAAAGATTCCGAATTTAAATATTAATATTTCCTACTAATAACATCAAAATTCCAATCATAATTTAATTATTGCCTAATAATAAGATACTAATTAAAGTCTGACAGTGATTGTTTTCTTTATAACAAAATCCAAATTTTATTTCATATTTAAATATTATCTAATAATGAAATATAAATTTGAACAGGTTATGTTAGGTTAAAGGCGTAGGATTGATAAAGAGCGGGGGATAGTTGGGAGGGGAGAGGGGTGGGAAAAATTCACTGGAAACGGTTGTTATATTTTCAGGTAGCTTTAAGAAGCTGGCAAGAAACAATAAATCGTTATGATCGTTGTAAAGTTGTGAAGCATTATAACAATTGTGACGGTTACCGTAGTTACAAAATTGTGACCGTAGTCGTAAAAATAGTGATTTTATATTATTTCTACGGCAACAATAATAATAACAAAGGCATCAAATTGAACCCCCTAAGCGGGTAAACCAGTTTTGCAGTGGCGCTTAAACAAATGATTAGTAAAATTTAGGGTTGCCAGGTGTCCTGGAAAACGCAGGACAGTCCTTTAATGGAGTGTCATGTCCTGCGTCCTTTCGTAAGGCTCTAAATGACGCTAAATGTCCTTTAATTGAATGTTGATAGTTAGTGCAAAAAAGCAGCTTTTAAACATTTTTTTGTGAAAAAATTCGATTCGTATGTAAATTGTTGTTTATATTGAATTCCATTACCCTCTCTGATCTAATTTCTACTTACTTTATTATCTAAACATGCAAATACTTGATTATGCAAAACAAATTTTTTCCTGCGCATTTATTCAAATAAAGAGCACCTTGTACGTTTAGTTTAATCTGCATGCTGCATTCATTTTTATATTACAAATCGCAAAGTTGCACTTACGAAAATAAGCTGGCATTATTGAGCCCTTTCGCAGGCCAATATATTTACATTCTGTAATTAGCTATTAGTATTGTGCTAACTACCACTGTAAAACATGTGTTCCACACCTCCCAAGAAAGTGAAACGAATGTGCAGTTATAACTTGTAATTTCACGATTTTATTTCTCTTCTGGAAAATAAATATTTACTTCAAAGAGCAAAAGGACAAGAAAAATATAGCACTAGCGGACCGAAGTGACATTATACGAAATAATTACACTGCTAGTCTAAAACATCGTTAGACCACTACACCAAATTTCTTTGCTAGTTAAGTGCTACTGAGAATAAATGCGATGTTAATATTGTGTACTAAGTCGTGTGATTAAATGCTGTTTAATAAGTTTTGCATTATTTATTTGTATCCTAAAGGCAGTAATTTAGACTATTGGGGCAACGTAAATTAGCACCAAATGTTTATAGGTTTTTATTAAAAAATGTCCTTTAATTTGACTTCCCTAACCTGGCAACCCTAGTAAAATTTCATTGATAAATCGCAATTTTAGTATGTATCTTACAAATACATTATAACAATAGCACCAAATTCTGTGTGTCCTGCAAAAATAAATAATATGCCTTTGTCTTGCTTGTGTAAACAATAAAATTTCATAAATACTGTTACGTCCCGTCCGCAGGACGGGCCGCATTACTAGTAGTGCCATCCTACGGACGGAAATTATCAGGGTATAAATAGTATGTGTAAATTAAAACTCGCTTCTATTTTGCTTAAACTATATAAAAACAAAACGACGTTATTTCTAACCAATTAAATTTAACATGCAGTTATGCATGAAATAAAAATTAACAACTATATTAGCTTGAACGAATAGTAGGCCTGCCAGATCTTGGCTAACCAATTCCGGGACACCAAAACATTGGAAAATTTTAATGTTATATTACAACGATATTACTCTATACATAAGCACATATTCAAATTAATTTAAAACAAATCACGCGTTATATCATCTTAATTAACCTCAACTTTTAGTAATTTTGCTAACTTCATAAGTTTATTGTGTTTAATTGGAAATTTTAAAAAAAAGTTTAATGTTGGCAAGAACAACGTGCAGGAGGCTCATCCTCACCCTTTTAACCGGGACATTAACGGACTTAACATTAACATTAAATAACGGACTTGGTACAGCGCTTGTTTGTAGCGTCGGGTTTCGTAGTGTGTAGTTTCGTAGATCGGGATTCGGAGCTTCAGGTTTCGTAGCGTGCCTTGTTTGTAGCGTAATGCGTTTCGAAGATCCCGGTTTCGTAGCTAATGTTTTTCGTAGCTTATGTGAAATGAACTAAAATGCAATAATAGTGAGCACGTACACATTGAATGGTGATTGTATATATAAGTTATTTGTATTGAAATTCGCAGCCCAGATTAAAAACAAAATGCCCTGAAGTTTAAAGGTTCGACATACAAAATAAATATTACCAAAAATAATTATGCCATCTTCTAGGCCGTTGATTAATAAAATAATGTCAAAAAATAAATGATGTGTAAAATAAACAAAATAAAGGAAAACGTAACAGTATTTATAATATTAACAACACTCTTGCGTGGCCATGTCGTGGACACTTGCGGATTGAAGGACAGCTTTTGAACGGGTTTTCATTTGAGGTGTACACGGTTTCTTGTATCCTGTCCCGCAAAGCATTTCGTATTGAGTAGCCCGCTTTCGTTTTGAATTTTTTCCAACAAGTTGATCCACTGGTGGTGGTGATGTAGGAGTCATAGGCACAGGTGGCTGAGGTGAGGTAGAAGTCGTAGAAACGGGTGGTGGAGATGAGATAGGAGTCGGAGGCACGGGTGGCTGGGGTGTGGTAAAAGTCGTAGGCACAGGTAGCGGAGATGAGGTAGGAGTCGTTGGTGCAGGTGGTGGATCAATCTTGGCTGAGGACTTTAATCTTTTTATGCTGAGCAAATTATGTGCAATTCCTCTCAAATATTGTAAAATGTCTCCATCACGGCTCCATGATTCTACAACTTTAGAAAGTCGTGCATCTACGCGCACGTACTTTTGCACTGGACGCGGGGGTGAATTTCCTGAAAGTCTCCGTTCAATGTTTCTGCTGGCTTTGGCTTGATCCAGAAACAATGACTCTATGAGGTACGGCAACAATGGTTGGCTGCGCCCCACAAGAACATTAAATCCATTGTTCCACCCCTCGACACTGTTGTTCGTTCTGGGTCGGGCATTTTTCACACGCGCATACACATTCCAGAGCTGTACACTAAACCGCGGAGGTCTGTGGGAGCTACCAACATACGTGGAAAAAAAATAATCGTAAACCGTATTTAAATTGGTATCCTTGCCGTAATACACCTTCTTTAACTCTTTAAATGATCGGCGCACATATTTGGGTGGAACAAATGCAAGGGAAGTTAACATTTTAAGCGATATTTCAAGTTCAAAATTTTCTATTAACTGCTTTGCCAACTGTGAGGGAACATGGCGTAGTACACTCTGAGAGAGGTGGAAAAAACACCCCTGGATTTTAACCTCTTCAAAAAGCTCATCAGCAGCCCGGATGGCTCCTTTTTCAAAGTCCATTATAATTATTCCTGGCGATAGTTGATGCTGTAATTCATGTAAACAAAACCTATTAGAATTAATGCAGCTGTTTACAAATGCCACAACATGAGAAACCTAAAATGTGGACCTATACATGCCAAAAAAATAAATTAACCTCAGTGCTCGATATAACGCCATTCCACATTTTCTTGTATGTTCTTGTCTTGCGATTTGGAAGCAGACAGTATATTGTAGGAATGCACCAACCGTCTTCACTATATCCATGAGCAGTGTATACTTGCTCATACACGGACGGAGTCACCTGAAACGTCCCATCCGCGAGCCATACTTTGCATGACGACAAGTATTGCAAATTTTGTGACGTCGAGAAAATTAAAATACGGTCTTCATCACCAGAGTCGTAAAGAAGAAACGGCTCCTTGTTTGGGGTATTTCGGAAGTGACGTGGGATAACAATGTCTTGCCGGGTTGTGTGATGAGGCATACTCCTAACGCAGCCACGTCTCACACCATTGACATATTTTCGTAACGTCTTTTCACATGGCAAAGCTGGAGCAAGTGTAGCTGAATACGACTTCAGAACTTCCCCAACTACGTGGCTTGGCTTGTCGTATGCACTTGATAACGCTTTTTCTTTTAATTTTGTAGCAACTTTAGTTTTTGCAATTTCTGTTGGCGACGGTAAATGTCCCTTGTGATCCTGGGTCACAGTAACTGACTTATTAAAATGCACAATTAGTCGTCCGGGGCAAACACGGCCCTTAATTCTTCGACACACATAGTGAGTATTCCCTCCGTCTGTTTTTTTCTCGAACGTGTACTCGAAACCATTGCACGCACCTACTTCGCGACCCCGCTTAGTCTTTCCAATTATTTCGAATTTCAATTTTTCAATACTTTTATTATTTTCCTCGCAATAATCACTAGCTTCAAATTCGAAATCACTAATTTCGATAGAGGAGTCCATTTTATGGAGTGCTGCTGACGAAGTAATCTACAGACTGCCAGCTCTGACGATTGCTTTCTGTGATTCCAAGAATATGACACGACCTGTTATCATGATATTTAAATGATATGCTAATTGCAAATAACATAAAATGTAAACACGCTGTATTCATTTCCTTCAAACAAATACCTTTTCTATTATTGGAGCCTAAAGTACTTTTTCCATTCAAACTAATTTTTACCCAAGTAGCTGTGTTACTTACTGAATTTTACAAAATTCACGAAGTACATCGGCCATAATAACTGTATGTGTGGATATATTGTAGAGGCAACCGAAAGTGAAGGCTACCAAAGATAAAGCTGCCATTTGTTTGCATGCAAAATTCATCCTTGCCAGCCTTCACTTTCGGTTTTCTCTACTATACAATCACCATTCAATGTGTACGTGCTCACTATTATTGCATAAATTTAGTTCATTTCACATAAGCTACGAAAAACATTAGCTACGAAACCGGGATCTTCGAAACGCATTACGCTACAAACAAGGCACGCTACGAAACCTGAAGCTCCGAATCCCGATCTACGAAACTACACGTTACGAAACCCGACGCTACAAACAAGGGGTGATCCACGGACTTATACGGACAAAGTCTTCCTGGACATTGTCCCCCCGTACATTTTACCCCCGACCATTGTCCCCCCGGTCATTTTCCTCCCCTCCCGGACACTTTCCCCCCAATAAGCAACAGCGGACGCTTTTCCCCCGGCCATTAAATTCAACAACTGGTATGTGGTAGTTCACTATCGTGTGAAGGTATGAACTAGGATAAAATAACGCAAATATTGTAAGCTAGACGGCTAGGAGGTATGGATATTTAGTAATTTGTCATAATTTGCTTACTGATTACAACGAAAATTTAAATGTCCACAATCTAAAAATCAGGTTTAATTTTTAGAATTTCAGATTTTAAGGTATTTGTGGATTATTATTCCTTGTGAGAAGTTTCTTTGTTAGTGTAATAGGGTGAAGTAACGTGTGCGTAAATTATTTTTAGTTACTTTCTTTTTATTTTTTACTTTTCCATCCTATAACTACGCATTGTTAAGCAATGATATGATATGTAAGTATGCAAAGATGTTTTAGCCATACTGAGAAGTAGTATAGTACCTAAATTGCCGGAGTGTGTAATTTTACTACTTGGTCTGGTCTGGTCCCAATTTTATGGTCTGGTCTGGTCCAACTTTTTCGGACCAGACCAGACCAGACCATTTGGACCACATTACTGAAAAAAAAATCCGGCGCTTGGCGCCGGATTTGTCAACCGTGGACTGGCCCGAAGTAGATGCTGAGCTTCAACAAAAGCGTAAGACAATTTATGTTACGCTAAAAGATGATATAAGATTTATGGATGCTCTCCTACAATCAATAAGGCATATACTAATGTGCGTAGCATCTAGTTTAATATAGCTAAAATAATTTTATAAATTGCACTATTCACAAATGCCGTCATTATACACAATCTTTAAATATCTATAACGCATATAAGTAAGCACGTGACATGTAGATAAAATAGGATGTAAACAAAATTGAAACTGGGACTAGGGATGCTAGAAACTATGGTATTTAAAGGACGTGATTAGGGACGATCCCTGAATACCTAAAACACATATCGGCAAGTCCGTGACATGTAGAAGAATCTTTTACGTGACATTATTTGCGCGTCACCCTTAACCTGCTTACCTAATAAGAATGCGATTACATCTCGGTTGGGTGTTAGTGTCTAAAAAAAATATTCACGTAACGTCATTTCTGTGTCACACCTAACCTGCTTACTTAATGTGAATGCGATATTATATAGGTGGCGGTGTCTAAAAAAAATTTTCGCCTGACGTCATTTGCGCGTCCCCTCTAACCTGCTCACCTAATGTAAATGCGATAGCAGCTGGATGGGGGTGTCTAAACGAAATTTTTGCCTGACGTAATTTGCGCGTCACCCCTAACCTGCTTACCTAATGTGAATGCGATAGCAGCTAGGTGGGGGTGTCTTAAAGAAATTTTCGCCTGACGTCATTTGCGCGTCACCCTTAACGTGCTTACTTAATGTGAATGCGATAGCAGCTGGGTGGGGGTTTCCAAAAGAAATTTTCGCCTGACGTCATTTGCGCGTCACCCCTAACGTGCCTATTTAATGTGAATGCGATAGCAGCTGGGTGGGACCTGCTTACCTAATGTGAATGCGATAGCAGCTGGGTGGGGGTGTCTTAAATAAATTTTCGCCTGACGTCATTTGCGCGTCACCCTCAACCTGCTTACTTAATGTGAATGCACCCGGCTTCGTGGCTTAAATACGGGAGCTTGCTCTGTCCTAAATAATCCTCGGCTAATTCTTTTTTGAATGCGTCGGGGGAACCGCAGCCGGTAGTCAGTTTAGACCCTCTCGCATGAGAATGGTACAGTGGTAATACTTGGCTTGGGGAGGGGAGTTTGAGAGTTGTATGAATGTTCAAGGTAAATGAGTTTGCTTTCGTTTATCTGTATCAGTTTAATACTGATGGCGACAGAGGCGATAGCAATAATAGACGACATGAGTCTGCTCAATGCCGAGCGTGAGCATGAACATAATAAGCCAACTTAACATATCTTTCCAATCCATTCTGCAAGTAGCTGCTGTACTTTCCCTCGTGGAGGATTGGAGGGCTAACTGGCGGGGTGTGCAAGCGGGCGTAAGTATTTCATTTAGTCAGAGCGTGATGAACTCTGCCTACTTGATCGATACCCAACCGCTCCTCCTCGCCCAGGAGCAATCCTGGGCGGAAAGTTGAAATAGCTCCTGAATAAGGATACTAAATAAATTATCGCAAAGTGGTCCGCAGCTAGTAGCGACTTATCCACATACTACAAGTGTAGGTAATTAAAGTAAAGTAAAATACGATGCGAAGCCCAATGCGATTTAGTATAATAATCCTTGGCGGGATCTTCAAATCACACAGTAAAGTTGAGTGGGATATAACCTCAGGTTGAAAATCTCTAAACTCATACATACATACATACTTAATGTGAATGCGATAGCAGCTGGGTGGGGGTTTCCAAAAGAAATATTCGCCTGACGTCATTTGCGCGTCACCCCTAACCTGCTCATTAGAATTGAATGCAATAGCAGCTGGGGGGGGGGGGGGTGGTTTCAAAAGAAATATTTGCCTGACGTCATTTGCGCGTCACCCCTAACCTGCTTGCCTTATGTGAATGCGATAGCAGCTGGGTGGAGTGTGTCTGAAAGAAATTTTCGCCTGACGTCATTTGCGCGTCTCTCTCATTCTGCTTAATAAATGTGAATGCGATAGCAGCTGAGTGGGAGTGTCTTAATGAAATTTTCGCCTGACGTCATTTGCGCGTCACCCTCAACCTGCTTCTTAATGTGAATGCGATAGCAGCTGGGTGGGGGTTTCCAAAAGAAATTTTTGCCTGACGTCATTTGCGCGTCACTTTTAACCTGCGTGCCTAATGTGAATGCGATAGCAGCTGGGTGGGGGTGTCTAAAAGAAATTTTCATATGACGTCATTTGCGAGTCACCCCTAACCTGCTTACCTAATGTGAATGCGATAGCGGCTTGGTGGGGGTTTCTTGAAGAAATTTTCATATGACGTCATTTGGGCGTCACTTCTAACCTGCTTGCCTAATGTAAATGCGATAGCAGCTGGGTGGGGGTGTCTAAAAGAAATTTTTACCATTTGGCTGGTGCATTTGTCTAGTGTAGTTGGTTGCTACATTTTGCTGGTGCATTTGCCTGGTGCATTGGCTGCTGCGTGTAACTGGTACTGTTGACTGGTATGTTTGCCTTGTGCAACTCTAATCTAAGTTGTACGCATTGGGGTCGGACACAAAAGGCGCCTTCTACGTTCAGGGTGTGTCACTTGGAAAAAAATGACACAATGTATTAAAGATATAGCCATTTAAGCAGGGCTTACGAGATTAACAAGGTAGGTGGGTGGGTCAAAAATTTGAGTAAAGTGTGGCGTCATTTATGTCCTGCCCCTTTATCCGTTTTTGCATGATTTTACTTCAAAAATTTGTGATCTTGGTCCAGTTAACTGTTAATTGCGACGAAATGGTCAGTCTTAGTAAAACTAAAAAACAATACAGACCTGCTCAGTCGCATGTGTGATCCATTAAAACAATTTTAAAGCAAATCCTTTAAATACTGTGACCTGTAGTGTACGGCCAACAGACGGACAGACAGACAGACAGACGGACATGACCATTTCAATAGATGCTTTATGAGCTAAAGCTCAGCATCTAAAAATCTTAAGCTAAATACATATTATGACATACGTACTTATATTATTGAGTTTAAATGGATTTGTAAAACTATTTAACGCTTATAAATATTTACATTCACAATAAAGCAAATATTCTTAAACACCAAGTTGTTTTAAGTTAGTTTGTTGTATTCTGAAAACGCCGATTTTTTAAATATTCGGACCACAAAATAGTGGTCTGGTCTGGTCTGGTCCGAAAAATTGTGGTCTGGTCCGAAATCCTCGGACCAGACCAGACCAGACCAGACCAGACCAGACCAGACCAGACCAGACCAGACCAGACCAGACCAGACCAGGACCAGACCATATTTTGTGGTCCGGACCAGACCAGTGGGACCACTACTTTGTATATAATTTTATTATGGTTTAAACTACTTGCCTATATCTCCTACACTTTTCAATTTAAAGTTATTTTGCATTTCCATTCACTTCAAGCTTGCGGTTTAATAAAGTATATTTTGCATTGGATTCGTGAGATAATATACATTCAACGAGAACCAAATAAAAGGACATATTTTAATTAACCTGCATTTCATAAACCATCACCTAATCTTACAACACCGTGAATTCCAGTAACCTAAATAAGAGTTTGGGGGAAAAACGTCCGCTGTTGCTTATTGGGGGGAAAGTGTCCGGGGGGACTATGTTCAGGGAGACTTTGACCTACAACCTTTTAAACCATCACCCAAACAAAGAGTTCTTTCCCTATATTTTTTGTTATAGTAGGTATGTGCGTAAATGTGATCGGGTTCATTTTTTTTAACTTTGAAAATCTGTAACTTTTTACTTAGCCAATGAACAATAAAGAAGTTATCATCATACTTCTCTTTTAGTCCTTTATGTACACAAAAAACTCGGTGTCGAAAATTAAAAGTTGCAAGATATACAGGTCATTGTAGGAAACAATTTCGAAAAGTCTTACAAAGCCCCAAGTGTCCCTAATGTTATCAGTTAGTTTCAATGCACCTAAAGGTAAAGGAAAAGTAGGGTCTTACATGTGATAGGCATAAAAAAATCGAAAAAGTGCTCAAAAATGTCATAATTTTACATAGCCAGAGTTTTTGAGGAAAAAGCTAGGATCACTAGTAGAGGTAGCTGAGACTAAAAGCTGTATGAATATTAGTTGCACAGATTTTTAAAGGCGGGAATATTTGAACGGCGGCCACTGATCACATTTGAGGGGTTTACGTTTACGCACATACCTGCTACTTACAAAGTCGTTTTGTTTACTTACGAGGAGCATTTCGACGTCTATTAGATTTACTGTCACCCACGTTAAGTGGGTGAGCGTTAAGTTTACTATAAACTTACGACATTTGTAAATAGGTAAAACCTCATCCAGGCTAGTGTACGCAATATTGCATCAAAAATAATTATCACAAATATCGCTATCGCATTGAAAAATGTCGCAATTATTGCAAATATCGCAACTTTTTTCTGAAACTGTACTATCGTTGTAAAATAAATTCCGTATGTATACTTATTTAAGTTATAATAAAGTTAAATGAATATAATCATTTTCTCTAAGCATGAGCACAAAAAATCTTTCAGTTTAAAGATTGCCGTATGATAACTATCACAATGTACTATTGATTTTTAAGACTTCAATCCGAATTCACAGCAGACGTGGGTTAGAAGTAAGCTAGATCACGTAAATGAAAACTAAAACTTAAGTAAAAGGCAAGAATAAGAATAAGGAGCATAATAAAATGCGCCGCATGTAGCACTCAATGGATGATTTGAAGTGCAATCCTTCACTGTGCTTCAAGAAAACGACCAAAATTTTTAATCTTTAAGCCTATGGAATCGCTTTGTTGTAAAAATACAATGCTGAGAAGTACCGTTCCTGTGTGTTTCGCTCTAAGGCATGCTTATATTTGTTAGTTTCATTAAATAGTTTTGAGGGGAAAATATTATGCGATATTTGCGATATTGTGATATTCGAAATTCATATCGCATTGGTATTGCATTCGTTAAAATTGCGATATTCATATTGCATATCGCATCGCATTGCGTACCTTAATCCAGGCTCACCTGGTTTAAGCTTAGTTTGTGCTGCTTTGCCGGCACTCGGATATGAAATGTCGGTTTTACTACATATTAAATTATGCCATGTAAATCAATATTTATGCGATTGATTACGTGTCAGTGGTTATTATCCATTCTAAATAACAATACTGTACGCCTAATAATTTTAGGAATGATTATTTTTCACATTTTGTCTGATTCCGGGACATTCCCCGTCCTGGGCGACATGTGTCCGGGACACGGGACACGACTTTCGATTCCGGGATTGTTTGTATAATTCCGGGACGTCTGGCAGCCCTAACCAATAGTAATTAAAATTTAAGTGCACATAAAGACTTCTTTTTAGATGCTGAGCTTAAGCATGTATTGTGATAATCATGTCCGTCCGTCTGTCTGTCTGTCTGTCTGTCTGTTGGCCGTACACTACAGGTCACAGCTTTCAAGCTATGACCTTTAATTTTTTTTAAAACGATCACAAATGCGCGCGCGCAGGTCTGTATTGTTTTTTTAATTTGATCGGACTGTCCATTTCTTCACAATTAACAGTTAACTGGACCCATGTCAAAAATGAGAAAAGTGAGCTTCCCAAAAACCATTTGGTAGCGTAAACATATAGAGAATGTGCATACATACCTAATTTTAAAGTTCTGCGCGGCGAATACAAGTATATATGTATATATTTATTTCATCTAGTTGATATGTGGCCATTGGCCCTTACAACCCCTTCATGGTACGGATTAACATTCTTATTTATGCAAGGTTATATCGATCCTTAGTTCGAGTAATAAGTTAATATTATAAACAATTCAGAAATTTTGTAATTTTGTAATTTTGTAGTTTAACTTGATAATTATTTTACATAGATTAAGAGAAATTATTATTACTAAGTATATTGTATCTTTTCATGGTGATACAGTTTCCTTCTGTTCGTCCCTGGTATTTGTCTTTATTTTGAGAACTGCTGTCTAGAAGTCATAAATTCCCTGCATGTAGCTAGCTGTACAGGCTTCGTCATTAAACATTTTTACAATGTAATTGTTCTTTGTGATTTCGCGTTTATTGATATTTAATTTTTCTCGTTCTGTAATGTATTTCGGGCAAGTCAGAATTACGTAAAATATGTCCTCCTCGCTGTGATTGCAATACGGACAACTCGTTGACTTATCAGCTTTCCAGATTTTATTCATAATTCCTAGTTTAATTTTGCTCCCCTTAATTTTAATATAGGGATGTCCAAATCTCAGTTGCTGGATAAGTTTGGCTACTGACCATGAAACACCCTGGTGGTAAATTCTACTTGTCTTGGCATGCAATTTTATTTCTTTAAAGTGCTTTATATTAGTGCTGTTCAGCATGCCTAGGACGTCTTGATTAATTGACATTTGTGAAGCTTTTGCAATAAGCATGTCCGCATGTTTCTTGGGAAATGGGTATGATATTTTTCCGAATTCGGTTTCTATGTTTAGCGATTTGAATAAATTTTTCACTTGAACTATCCAGTTAAGTTTATGGTTTTTTGATTTGATTTCCTTAAGCTCCATATAACAATTGTAGTTCATGCTGTTTTGTCCATGACCGAAGCTATTCTTTTGTAGAAATCGTACCACTGCCTTAAAGATAACAAATCTGATTTTAGTCATTCCTGTTTCCAGTCGAAGTATGTAACCAGGGGTCAGAGATATTGTGTTTACTAGCGATCTTAGAAATTGTGTTTGCAGCATTTCTATGTCTTCGATGAAGTTAAGAGCCCAGATTGGTGCCGAGTAAGTTACTATTGACTTCACTAGAGAGTTAAATAGCTTTAATCTTACTACTAGTCTGTTTGTCTTTGTATGTTGTAGTAATGTATAAAACTGTGACAGCGTATATTTGGCCTTTTTAATGAAGTGAGTTTTTGCTACGTCAAATGTTCCATTGAAACTCATTGGGACTCCAAGATACGTATACTCCTTGACTTGCTCTATTTCAGAGTTTCCCCAAAACATTTTTGTATTTTTCACGTCATTTTTCAGTCTCGATCCGGATCTAAAGATTATAAGTTTAGTCTTAGCTAGGTTAACTTTAAGCAAATTTTTCCTACCTATCTTTGTCGAAGAATGTTTTTGCTACATTTATTTGCTTTTGCAATCCTCCTGGAGTAAGTGCAGTTAGAATGATGTCATCGGCATATAACAGAATAAGGAGCGTAATTGCCTTCATACAGATGCCCAGAGTGCCACTTTCTTCTAACTCATGAACTATTTCGTCTAGGTACAGATTAAAGAGGTTTGGTGACAAGGTTTCACCCTGAAGAACTCAAATTAAAACGTTAATCCAGTCCGTGTAGCCGAATTCGGTTTGAGCTCTGGTTTTTACGTCATTGTAGATTTCAATAATTATTTCAATAAAGTTTGTTTTGATCCCTTTTCTTAGTAGAGTTTCCCACAATTTGCTGTGAATAATACTATCAAACGCTTGACTTAAGTCAATAAATAAAGCAAATAAGTAATTGAAGTTTGGTTTTGCTAATGATTTTTGGACAACGGACATAAGTCGAAATATGTTATCCTGGCATCCGGTTGATTTTTGATATGCTGTCTGGTTTTCTTTTAATTTGTTATGTTTTCTACACCACGACTGTAGCCGGTTTGCTAAAATGATTGTAAATAGCTTTGTAGATGAATTAAGTAGTGACACTGGCCGGTAGTTGGAGGGAGCTTCTTTGTCGCCTTTTTTGTATATAGGGACTATAGTTATTTCATGCCACCTTTTTGGTACCTTTTTTGTTTTTAAAATTTCGTTAAAAAGCGATGTTAGGATTTCAATGTAGTCATTGCTCAAGTTCTTTCAAAGCTCGTTTGGGATGCCATCGGTACCAGGGGATTTGTTATTTGCTAGCCTACTTATGGTTTCTTTGACTTCATCCATTGATATTTCCTTGTCCAACATATCATCCTTTACTTCTACTTCCAAATTTGGAGATTTAGGTTCTTCGTTGATTTTAGGGTTAAATACTGTTGTAAAATGATTATGCCAAGTATCAAGTGATATGTTGTTTTTTACTGCTACCCTGGTAGTTGGTTTTACTTTACTGACAGCAGCCCAAAAATCTTTTGATGTTCTTGCGTTGGAAATATTTTCTTGAATCTTGTTGTAGTAATTTGTGCGTTTTTTTATTGTTTTGAGATACAACTGCCTTGCCGTAGTGTACTTACTGATAGTTCTGGACAGGTCCTGTCCGCTTCTGCGGTGTTTTCGAATTTGTTTGATTAGTTTGTTACACTCTTGTTTGTTTTTACGGCAGCATGCATCGAACCACAAGGGTCCTAATTGTAATGATGTTTGAAATTTTATGTTTCTCAGCATGTTAGATTTCTTAGCAGCTTTTGTTATAGCATTTTCAAGTACTTCATAGGTTGTAATTCGAAATTTATTTGGCTCTGGCAAGAAAGAATGAAAGAGGTTTAGTTGTTCAGAGTTCCATACAATTTTTTAATATTTGCCAAATTCCTTACTGCTTTCTTTTCTATTGCTTAACGTTAGCTCCACGAGACCATGATCCGAGTGCGGGTCAGTTCTTATATTTAGATCTTGAATTTTTGGTATGATATTTTGCGTAGAGATGCAAAAGTTTACCTGGCTGTGTCCACTTCCTCTAGTAAAAGTAGGTTCCCCCTCGGGATCTGATGTTGTTCTTCCGTTGACTATGACCGAATAGTAGCGAATACAAGTACATCCTATAGTACAGACCCAATACCAATTTCAGCCACAGATTTTAGTGGTCTGTGGTCTGCTACGTCAGACGACAAGCAGGGAATATGTTATACATATTCAGTAAAAAGGTTATAGCTATTCCGGGATCGTCCATAATGACGTCCTACCCAGCTGTTCTTGCATTTACATTAGGTAAGCAGGTTAAGGGTAACGCGCAAATGATGTCACGTGCTTTCATGTAGACACCCCCACCCAGCTGTTATCTCATTTACATTAAGTGAGCAGGTTAGGGGTAACGCGCAAATGATGTCACGTGCTTTCATTGAGACACCCCCACCCAGATGTTATCGCATTTACATTAGGTGGGCAGGTTAGGGGTGACGCACAAATGATGTCACGTGCAAATTTCATTTAGACACTCCCACCCAGATGTTATCGAATTCTCACTAGGTGGGCAGGTTAGGGGTGACGCACAAATGATGTTACGTGCAAATTTAATTTAGACACCCCCACGCAGATGTTATCGCATTCACACTAGGTGGGCAGATTAAGGGTGACGCACAAATAATGTTACGTGCAAATTTCATTGAGACACCCCCACGCAGATATTATCGCATTTGCATTAGGTAAGTAGGTTAAGGGTGACGCGCAAATGATGTCACCGTCACGTGCACATTTTTTTTAGACACTCCCGCCCAGATGTTATCGCATTCACATTAGGTAAGCAGGTTAAGGGTGACGCACAAATGATGTCACGTGCAAATTTCATTTAGACACTCCCACCCAGATGTTATCGAATTCTCACTAGGTGGGCAGGTTAGGGGTGACGCACAAATGATGTTACGTGCAAATTTAATTTAGACACCCCCACGCAGATGTTATCGCATTCACACTAGGTGGGCAGATTAAGGGTGACGCACAAATAATGTTACGTGCAAATTTCATTGAGACACCCCCACGCAGATATTATCGCATTTGCATTAGGTAAGTAGGTTAAGGGTGACGCGCAAATGATGTCACCGTCACGTGCACATTTTTTTTAGACACTCCCGCCCAGATGTTATCGCATTCACATTAGGTAAGCAGGTTAAGGGTGACGCACAATTGATGTCACGTGCAAATTTTATTTTAGTGACCCCCACCCAGATGTTATCGCATTCTTATTAGGTAAACAGGTTAGGGGTGACGCGAAATTGATGTCACGTGCAAATTTTTTTAAGACACCCCCACCCAGATGGTTATGCATTTACATTAGGTAAGCATGTTAACGGTGATGCGCAAATGATGTCACGTGAAAATTTCTTTAAGTCACCGCCACCCAGACGTTATCGCATTTTTATTAGGTAAGCAGGTTAAGGTTGACGCGCAAATGATGTCACCGTCACGTGCACATTTTTTAGACACTCCCGCCCAGATGTTATCGCATTCACATTAGGTAAGCAGGTTAAGGGTGACGCACAATTGATGTCACGTGCAAATTTTATTTTAGTCACCCCCACCCAGATGTTATCGCATTCCTATTAGGTAAACAGGTTAGGGGTGACGCGAAATTGATGTCACGTGCAAATTTTTTTAAGACACCCCCACCCAGATGGTTATGCATTCACATTAGGTAAGCAGGTTAAGGGTGACGCGAAATTGATGTCGCGTGAAAATTTCTTTTTGACACCCCCACCCAGATAATATCGCATTCTTATCAGGTAAGCAGGTTAAGGGTGTCGCGCAAATGATGTCGCGTGAAATTTTCTTTTCGACACCTCTACCTAGATTTTATCGCACTGACATCAGGTAAACGGAGTACGGGTTACGCACAAACGATTTCACGTGAATAATCCTATTGAACGCCCCCATTTAGCTGCTATTACATAAAATGCATATAAAACTACTAATTAAATACCTATATACACGATACGCAGCATGACCACTACTGTAACAATTACATCACTTTGAGAGTGTGGGTGTTTTTTTCGATAATATTAAACCTATTTTGTATTTGCATGTTTATGTAAACGACGTTCTTTAAATAACTCCATTTTACATATCCCCATCGATTAGTGTAATCATAACATACTAGATGATCTTTAATATTGGATGTTACTAGTCTGCAAGCAGACCCATTGACCTTGCGGAAGACGTCATGAATAGACAGTCTCGAAAATGTCCAATAAACTATGGATATTCGCAAATAATTTAAAATAACGATATATGACCTACGGGGATCGTCCACTAACAATATTTTATAGATCTCTATGTCGTAAGTGCAACCATTATATAAACGTAGATAACATACAGATGGCACCTAGATGACATCTTAAATGATGTCAACTTATCGTTAGTTATCACTTAATTTGTACTGGCTCTCTCCCATGTGATTACAACAACTTAAATATGGTCCATAAAAGATGTCAACATAATTATCACTTAATTATTACCGCCCCACCCACATGGTCAATTTATACCGGGCACAGCACGCTTATAATTGCATAGACATGGTACATTAGTTGTTCTGAGGAGTTTATTGCCATCCCCTTTGCCCCCTCGGTTCTTACGTTTGCGCCATGGATCGTCCATAATTGATGTCAACCAAATTATCAACTATTTATTACACCTTGGGCCAGACCTTAAGAATGTTTTGAAATGGTCCCTATGTCCTGGTCTGTCCTTCTGTTAATCCGTGGTAAGCACGCTACAAGTCGCACTCGCACGAATAAACTGATTTTATTCAAATTACGAAGTTTATGGAAAAAAATGTTGCAAAATTCATATTTAGGGGTAACCATCGCCGTTTTAATGAAGTATCCTTACTACAAATCATATTTTAGCGCTACTCAAGTCATCTTGCTCCTTTGTTGAAGCCAATGTTCGCTGAAGCTCAGCATCTACTTCGGGCCCACAGTCGCTAAATCCGGCGCTTCGCGCCGGATTTTTTAAACTGTAATGTGAATGCACATTTAATGTTTATTTCATTTTGTATCGAATTAAATAGGCAATATTAAATAATAAATTTAAGGTAAAATAATGACCGAATTGCAGTTGCAAATGCTTGGCGCATTTCTACTTTTCATTGCTTTTTCTAGCTGCGTAAGTTAACCTCTTATGCATGTAGAAACAAATAGTGATGGACAACAAATTTTTGATTTTTTGATTTGTTTAGTTTAGGTATAGATTTTCAGATAATTTCAATATTTCTTTCCGACGACGTTTGACGTCAATCCGCTGCCCCACCCCCCACATTTATTCGATCGACGATAGGAGGCTGAGTGTAAATATGTGTTGTTGTAAACCTTTGCAGTTGAAATTACATTGCCTGCATTCACTGTTGTGGAAGATTTTTAATTGATCTGCATTAATCTACAATGATCATTAAACTTTTGTGAAATTTTATATTGTTTGTAATTCGTAGTTGCTTACATATTAATTAAAGCTTAGTTGATTGTGTTATCCACAGCCAAGTTCCAAGACATGCCTATTTTTGGTAATTAAGTAAATTACGCTGGGCTGCGTGAATATGTCACTACTTCATTTGGCTAGGTTATGGTTTTGGAGGGAGGGGGGAGGTAAGAAAGAAAGAAAGAAAGAGATGAACGTCTTAGAAGACAAGGATAACTAGAAGGGGGGAAGGGGAAGGGGGGAAATGAATAGGACCGACCGGGAACTTAAGCTGAGGGAAGCGGGAACGTAGGGATAAAGGGAATGTGAATGATAAGAGGGGGAACTGGTAGGTAGGTATGTAGGTAGGTACGTAATATAAGTGATGATTGTACGATATACTATGTATTTAATGCAATTGAATGCACACATGAGTGGGGAGTAGGCATTACATGGCCAGCGTTTCCAATGATGTATGTCTTTGGAACTGTTTGCTACTGATGAGGCAGTGTGAGATAGTAGAATAAACATACGTGCAGCTCAATATAATGACATGAAGTACCCTGACCGAGCAAATTGTGAATGAGCGCACTACCAACTCCACTCCTGGATTTTTTCTTCGATTGGAAACAGGAGCACAAAACATCAAGCTAATATTATTTAAGTCGTTGATTAAGTTTCTACTGAAGACACTAAATGCAAAAAAAGACAGCATTATCTCAAACTGCTACCAAGAATCTCTGAAGCTTAAAGCCTCAGATACCCGATATAACTGGATACTTCAAATCAAGAAGCTTTTGGCGGACGCATCACTTGAAGAAGTCTTTGAAAATCTAAACGGGGAATATCTCACAAAACACAGAAATGAAATCATCGAGAAATACCGACTAAGCTGCATTCACAATGACGTCCTCAAAATGCAGAACTGCAATGCAATGAAATTCTATACCTCTATAAAGACCCACGCACTAAAATCAGACTACTTTGAAATGAACATAAAATGAAACATGACAAAGTTTGTACTAAACCTGAGAACTGGCCTTCCTAGAATAGTACTTAGGGGAAAAGCAACCAATCTAAACGGCATGAACAAGATATGGAAACGAGATGGTACTGACTGTGATTTATGTGGCAAAGAAGTGGAAGATGCTTTTCATATAATGCTTGACTGTCCTCATTACAAACCACCCCGGACAAAGTTCCTCATAAAGCTATCCACCAGCAGACCGACGAAGGAGAACCTTATCTCAGCAATCTTCAGAAGCTACCCTGACGCAGAGGGCTTTCAGCAACTCTTTAATTTCTGAAATGAAGCTCTACAAATTCGAAAATTCTACTTAAGCTGCATCGAAGGAACATAATTCAACAACCATAACACTTATCACATAACACATTATTTATCTACCTATTATTTTATCACTTTATTACTTATAGAAATGAAATATATGCTCCGTAAACTCAATATTACTTGACACTATAATGACATGATTACTATACGAAACGCAGTTTTTACCATTTATTTTTACAGCACAACCAATAAACCAACACAAGAAACCTTTACTTATAATATATTTAAATTACCTAGGACCATTTGATCTTTGATCAAATTGTAAATAACCACTTTGTAAAAACTTAACAATGTTGTATGGGCTGACGCCAAATCGACCTAATGAATAAATTATTATTATTATATTAAATTGTGAATAAGCTGTGATGGTACTTAACGCACGTTTTATATACAAAATTACAATTTTTCAAATTTATTACACTGAATAAAATTATATACATCAGATACAGAACATTGAATCTGCGCTATACTTAAATTTTAAATTTACAATATATATTTAGGTTACATATACACTATACTATAAATATATACAGGTGATAGAGATACAAAACAGGTAATTATTCTATGCTACATGTTTTATACAATATATTCATTATACATCTAGGTTATATCTACATTACACTATACATATATACAGATCTTACAGACTAGAGCTTAGTATTTAACAATATCTGTGTAGCCTAAAAAGAGTACATAAATTAAATATCTAGGTTACATCTAGGTTACATATAGGTTACATCTACACTATACTATAAATATATACAGTTCTTACAAACTAGAGCTTGGTATTTAACAATATAGTTGTAGCCTAACCAGAGTACATAAATTAAACATCTAGGTTACATCTAGACTACATCTATACTATACAACAAATATGCAGCTATTGCCTAATACTGTAGTTACTTATCTAACAAATCTATATGACCCAAAGGCAAACTAGAATTACAATTGTTAGGGTCCAATAAAACCCTTGATATATTTAATGTGTCAAATACTAGTCTATTTACACTCACTACGTACATGCTATAATCCACGGATCGTATAGAATTTACAATAATGTTACACGGCTTGTTGGTCTTAAGCATTTGTTTATACTTGTCGTGTTTACATTGGCGTAAACCAATTGCTATAACGCCTCTGCATTTCTGCTGTTCACTATTATCTAAATTTAACATACTATACATTTTTGGCTTAAGTATAAATAATTCTAATACATCTAAGCTCTGTATTCTTATTTAGCCACTCTCGTCTTTGTTCAAAAAATACAATTCTTGATATTTGATTTTGTACTGCTTAAAAAATTCGTTATTCCGTAGAATCTTATTAAAATTAAATTCGGCACGAGCACCAACTATATCATTCCACAGAGTATTTAATGAGTCTAATATATCTAACTCATACGCGTCGGTATCAAAGTAATCCAGATAGGCTCTTTTTTGGAATATTTGACACAACATATCAAACTTTTCATAGAAGTACACTTTTGCATTAGCTAGAATTGCTAGTCCTGCGAGTGACATGTCATTTGCACAATAACTCTTAAGATATTGCGTAATAATACTCAAACAATTAGACAGACCATCAAAAGTTTTACATCGTCGAGTGCAAGTAATTTTTTAGCTTGTTTAGTACTGGTACAAACACTGGTTTCGGCAAACTCGTTACATGTTTTTAACGTCTTGCCGTATAATACATTTGAACTTAGTTAAAGTAATTTGTTTTCGAAGGAGGTCTTTGCTTGTATTCGTTTTTCTAAATTTGCATCTATATATTTCTTAAAATAACGTTGTTGTTTAAATTGTTCATCGCAATGTATTTTTGAAAGTACCATTCTTTTGGCAAGATAGTAGCGTAATTCCTTAAAATGAACTGTGTAATTGTGTTTGTCTTAAGCATGGGGGGTTAGCATAAGTCTTGGGCGTAATATGAATTTTTTTATTAAAAAAATTTGGCAGTATTTTAAATTTAGCTTGCTCGGTATTTCTTCGAGCTTTATGATTCTCTGTTCCATGGCAAGAGGCAAGTTTGCGTCTCTTGTATGTAAATACTTTATATACTGCAAGTCACAAACAATTACATACCCATAGCTTCCTTCCGTACTCCCTAATGCAGGGTCAGTCCAGTCAATGTTTATAAGATTTTATGTTTCCATGTACTCGTAATCAGACACAAGCATTAGTGCTTTCATACTGTGGGGATAAAAACTGTTAATATCTAGTGAGAGTAACTGTCGTCGTGGCTGTAATGTGTCTAACCCACCCGGAAAACGCTTGTGATTTGCAATCGCATTTTTCTTTGTAACCATAAATTGGCCCCCCCCCCGTATTGCTTTTTTTGCAATGTCAAATACCCTGTGATCCCTTATGTAACTTATTTCGGCATTTGATTGCTTTAGAAAACATTCCTATGAGAAGCTTGGCAAAGTCAAAGAATAAGTTGGGTTCAGTTCGTAGGTTTTTAATCCAAATTTTCTAAAATTTTGCAAAACTTCTGCACGTAGTACTGTATCCATTAAGCAACTAAAACGCATGTAGTTAGGTAATTTCCCAAGGTTAAATTTTGCACAGATGTTTTGAACAAGCTCCTATTATCCAGTAAAGATTTTCTGAAACACAATCTCGTAGAAATGGGATTATAAAGACTTGCATTATCAGTAAGGGACGAGAAAGGAAAATAAACTGGTTTTTGTAATAAATTGAGATTATCTTGGGATAGTGTTGAGAGTTTAACTTTCTTTGCTAAATAATCTTGGCTTTTTAAAGGTATAAATTTATGTAAAGACTGTTGCACTATTTTGAGTGAATGGAGATCTTTTGCATTGAGTGATTCTACCAGTTCAAATAAATTAGTCAAAAAATAAATTAGCATTTACAAAACGTACTTTAACTTTTGAAGATACTGATTTTCTAATATAGCTGTTTTTTTTGTATGTTTAGAAGAATATTCTTAATGTAATTTGCAATCTTTCGCAGTTATTGTTATCGAAATAAATTCTTTAGGGGATTTTTCAAGGACACGTACGTCTTTGGAAGTAAAAAAATTAGTTTTCATTGCATTTATCAAAAGGTGATAACCAAAAGAACCTCTGTAATGCAAAATAAGGAGGATCTCGTGCTTGTATTTGATTTTAAGATTACAACGACTGCATGCAGCAAACTCAAAGTTACCCAGAGCGTGGTTATGATGAAACGTGCGTGAAATCTTGCTTTTTTACTGAATTTGCGGTTGCACAAGTGGCAATGTGTAGCTTGCTCAAACTGTGTTCTTACGCTATCTGTTGGGAGTATTTTGTGGTTTGTTTTTATAATATGTGTGCGTTGTCTGTTTCTTAAAAAACATAAACGAGTAAGAAATTTTTTTACAACATCTTTCCCATCAAAATACTTTATAAAAAAAAGTTGTCTTTATCTTAAAATCGCCTAATAATAATAAAAGAATAAGCCGCAGGTGTAATTTCAGTTGTGTATTTTGGCTTTTGTAAGTTTAAAATCTTAAATGGGAACTGCAAACGTAAAAATCGATTAAAAAATGACAAAGCGGTACAGAAGTGTTTGCCATGGCTTTGAAAACTTGACTTTTTTCTATGTTTCAGGAAATATAATTTTTCTTTGTTTAAGTTCTTGGCAGTTTTCACCGTGTTGCAATAAATTGTTGTCAGAGTTAAGATTTCTGAAACACAATTGGCAATATAAAGTTTTTTTTGTGACGTCCATTACACATAAATTTATCAAGATCAGTAATAAGAACCAGGTGATACGAGTTGTTCTTTTCTTTGTTTTACATTTTATATATATCAGAATCACGCGACCGTCTAATAGAAACAATTTGGTCACTGCGATGACTTTAAATGTTAATACGAAGATTATTTTTAGTTTTAAAATTACATAGTTCTTCACAAAATACGTACAGGAAAATTAATATATGTGAAATCAAATTGCAAATAGTAGGGAATATGCTGCTTTGGGTCTTTCAATTTTTGTTTTGCCCAGCAAGTGGTGTAGGGTTTATTGGTCTGCTTATTAACTTTATACCCAGCTAAGATTTAATGGCGGAATTTGTGAGCAGCTACACAGAATTTGAAGCAATCATCGCATTTGATTTTTGTATTTAAATATCTAGTTTTCCTTAGTTTAAGAATGGGGAATTTAATATATCTTTTTGAAAACAAGTTTAGTACTCCTACTTTAAGCTGGATTGACTCTATTTGCTGAAGTTTCCAACCAGTACCGTGCCTATTGAATACATACAATTTTTGTAGAACTTTACTTGCACTATTTAATATAAAGTTTTCAATTTCGTGTTTACTTATTATATCGTAACTACTTGACACTAGACTAATGCCTTTTTTCTATTTTTGTTGTTTCATTTTCTACTGCAGTTTCTAATTCTAACGCTACTACAATAATAGGTTGAGCCCTAATACTAGTATGTACAGCTAAGTTTTGAGTTAACAATTTTACAATAGACTCGTATAGTTTAGTCAAAATATATTTGATGTCTTAAAAATCTTCAGTTAGTTGATGTATGTAGGTAACCATGAGTCCCATGTTAGATCGGAAGGATTCTTATAATACATCTAGATCTAACAATGACAAACAACAAGTACGACGAGAAGGGCCGGCAAGGCTATCGCCAGTGCTGGTAGAAGTGGCGAGTCGATAGGTTGCTCCTGAACGACTGGTTCAACCGCCAATAAGATGTTGGTTTCTGTTGTCAAAGTGGGCAAGCCGCTCGCGAGGATGCAGGCACTGATGATGGGTTTTGACAGAACATAATCGGTTGCAATCTCCACAATAATGGGTTTCCCCAACGTCGGAATAGTACGGCACATAGTATCTGCATTTAAACAGACAGCCATGTATGGAACACTCAAAGCACTTTAAAGCAACAAACACAATATGATTAGAAACCCATGGTATATAATATAATAATATAAATACATATGTAAATACAATAAAATGTTAACATTGCATACTGCAACGTTATACGTGCATAATCAGTTGTACCGGTTTTAGGAGCAGTTGGACAGTTGGGTTGTTCGTGGTACTGTATGGAGTTTAGGCAGGGGATATGTAAGGTACCAAGCCTGGTTGATCCATGTCCAGGCACTAGTAGGGTTGTAGAATTGATGGATGAATGTATGTTGTGCTGCTGTTCTTCTAGACTGGTGCTGAGGAGAGAGATGGTTGATGATCAGGCAAGAGCTCAAAATGATGTGAGAGTTTTCTATGAGTCCGACATGGTATTTATAGCTGATTTGTGGTGGATGGTGTCGACCCTATTCTAGCTAACCCCTTTTGATTTTTGCAGGGACCGGTGCTTTCCATTACGAAAAATCTTTATTATTTTGAATACAAATAGGAGAAAGACCAGGATAAACGACACGTAGATAGCTGTGCATGCAAAAAACAAAATCATGTATATGTTATAGTGGCTTTATATTGTACATAATTTGTATGCGCATCATATCATGATAATTATGTCTATGTTGATTTGTATCACATGTTTATATCTGTTTTGTACTTACTGATTAGGTCAAATGTTGTATTTACTACCAGTTTTGCTTTATATTGGTGGTACTTGTCTACAACATCCAGTATGATCCCGTTTTGCGTATTCAAATTTTCGAGCATATATTTTAAAGCTTAAAGAATAAGTTTGTTGAATGAACTGGGTATTGTTACAGAAGATGGCGTGGTATAAGGGCTTAGAGAGGATGGTGTATCTTGCTAAAGGTTGTTTCATATGGCTTTTTAGGCCAACATTTCATTTTCAAATAACCCATTGTGGTTTGGTGTACGTTTGTAGCTTGAGACAGTGCTATCAGGATCTAATTCTTGAACGTGTAATTTATGCTGAGCTTGAACTGCGACGTTGCAACATATGGCAAGTAATCGAACCGCGAGTATAGACAGCACAAAAAACACACGTGAAAAGAACATTGTATGACTTTGTATTGAACTTTGTGACATTGCTAACATGACTGACACTATTTTATGGATGGCATCTTTTTTTATGTATATTGAAAGTTAGCGTTTTAGGTTATATCCACGATTGCGAGCTAACTTAAGCTGTGGTTTCTTGATACTGGATTAAGATATAACTTGCTCGTAGCTGAGCCATTCTTTAGTTCGTAGTTGTTTTAATTTTTCTACACCAGATGGAGCATTGCCTTATAACCTTCAGTTGATTTTTTTGACATATAGTGATTTTGCTTGGCAACATTTAAAGCCTTTTGCTCTTTTCAAATTTTCATGAGCTCAGCATAGAGCTTGGGTTTAATTGCTTTTATTACAGTAGCCATATCTACCTTAATTAAATGAATTGTATATTTGATCGGCACAAATTATATCTAAAACAATGTAGCACTGCAGATTTCACCGTTGTAAACCTTGTGAAATATTGTTGCTAGGATTCTGCGCACAAGTGTTCTATTTCTTATGTAAAGTTTGTCCAAGTTGTCTAGACTGGTTTGTTTCAATGTTTTCATTAGTGTTGTTACTCGTTTTGAATATCGCGCGTCTATATGTTAACAAAACGTATCTAAATTGAATATGCACTCGGCTTTAACATATAGGAGGTGGGCAAATGGTTTCCTGACTTAAATCTTGTTCTGCTTTGCTTAAAAAGCAATGCAAGATTAGTTGGAATTTCAACTATAACACTGTTTGATGGAGACAGGTTCTGAAGTAGCACATGTATATTGCCAGGATCTAAACTTAATGCTCTCTGTGCAACGTCAAAAGGCATGATGTCGTGGTGTAGCCTCAACATTGAAGTAAGTACACTCATGAATTCTTTTAATGTTGTTTCTTGTTTTTGGTAGTTAACAAATTCATTAATAGTTGGCTTATAGTTGGGAAATAATTTTTCATTCGCTTTTACGTCCACAGCAACTGTGCTTCGCACTTTTTGTGCTAGTGGTCTTTGAACGGGTTTTATTATGGCATGTTGTAGGCTTGAAGTATACCTGAGGCTCGCAAGTCCGACGTCGTAGTTTTGTTGGTCCAAAGGGTTATGGCAATACACATACAAAGCTTGCTGGAGTGTTGTCTGTATACATGCTATTTTGCTGGTCACTTGTAACTGTCACGTATATGTTTTCTAAACCTATAGGATCTCGATCTAGAGGTAAACAATAATAGCTGCTCACTCTTTTTTGTTTTTGAAAATACTTCTGTTAAATATCTTTAGAGATTAAAGGCAAGAATCCAGATGGCTCCATCCTGGCGTGTTTTAGGCTTGGCTTAGCTTTTTACTGTGGAATACACCCGTGATAGGCGTGTTATTCAGATCCTAGAAGTAGTAGGTTATAGGTACAGTATTAAAATTCACTGAATTTACAACAAATAATTTCTCCGAGTACTATTGGCTGTAACCTGTTCGAAATACAAAAGCCGAATACAAATAAAACGAAAAATTGAATTGAATTGAATTGAATTTTTATTCATGTTTATAGGGGCATTTCCATAACATTAAATTGAATTATATACATCTGAATGAAGTTTAATTCACATTTTATTAGTAACAGTACTTTGTAGTTGTGCCACAGGGTGACAAGAGTTGTGGTATAAGTATACATTTTTGGATTCCTTGATAGTTATTATACATAATCTATACAATTAATTTATTTGTTGTGTTCCTCAATTTTTCTCAAAAACGCTTCCGAGTTTCCTCAAAAACGCTCCCGAATTTCGCTTGCTTTATCGTTTGTGGTTTAGTCACTAGAGGTTGAAGATCCGGTAGTTACTTTACTGTTTCCTATTTCGCTGGCGGTTATTTCACTAAAATCACTGCGAAGTAACCTCTGTCGAGAATGTACTATGGAGGTGAGGCTGGATTAGCGTGGAATAGATTTATTGTTTTGAAAGAAAAGATATATAGGTTCCGTATAAACTGGGGGGTCTGATTACACAAGTAACTTGCAAATTGTGGCCGATCTCTGATATAATAGGTATGTTCACCCAAAATCATTTTCCTGTAAGAACTTAACGTTTAGCACTTAATAACATAGTGAAACGCATCAAAGTCATCGGCACCACAGAGTTTACACCTTTCCTGTGCGTAAAACTTTATAGCTTTGTTTTTCACTGCAATTAAATCCACTCCAAGCCTTAATTGTGCAAAATTTCTGAGAAACGCAATTGGGAGATTTGATAACAAATAATAAGAAATAACACCATCCGATTTCGTGAACTTGTAATTTTCATTAAAATATGAGTTTTGAATGCGTTGTAGATCTGTTTGCATAGATTGTTTATTGATTTTTTCCGTAATTGCATCCAAGTTTTCCAATATAACCTCCGACGACTGCGCATCCCATAAAAAACTAAAACCAGAGTCGTTTAAAACTTTTTGAACTGCGGACGCCTAGTTGTATGCTAGTTGAGGCCTCTTTGTATTATTAGGTACAACAAGACGGTTGTAGCACTGCCTTGGAACTCTGTCTTTGTTAAGACTCAGGATTCGGGCCCAGAAAAGTAGAGTCAGCCGCACGACTTGGCACTGAATATGCCTAATTCCAGTTTTAGCTCGCACAAAATGTGAAGGAGTATTTCTGGGTATTTGAAGTAACCGCTTAAAATATTGGATTTGAACAGATTCTAGTAAGTCAATGTATCTTAATGCCCAAATAGGGGAGGCGTAGAGTAGAGTAGACAGAATGATAGTTCTTAAAAGTTTTAGTCTGCACATCCATGAAGTTGTTTTCGAGCTAGTAAGAATGTTTAATACTGCTCCAGATGCTTGCGTTGCCTTTCTTTTCATCTCAGATTCTGCTACGCGGAATAGCTCGGAAGAAGTAAATGTAATTCCTAGGTACGTGTAGCACTTGACGATGTTAATTGCTTGTCCTCCTAGGAACCAAATGTAGGTTTTACACAGCTTACCAGCTTTTCGAAATACAATGATATTGGTCTTAATGAGGTTAATTTTTAAAAAGTTTTTAGCACAATAGGACTCTAGAATATTAATTTTGGTCTGTAAGGCTTGTTTTGATTCTGCTATTATGCATGTATCATCCGCCAGCAGAAGATGATTTATTTTTGTTGATCCTTGTTTGTTGTTTTTCAATTTAAATATTGCAAAAAGTAACTCTGATTCAGATATTTCTTTTTCCAGTTCCAAAACTTTATTTTTAAAATCAGAGGAACTAAGCATTACCTCAGGTGTCGGCATTTGATCGCGATAAAATATCTCCTATTCGTCTTTAGTTATTTCAGGGATGTTAAAAGGGCGTGAACGAAAAAGTTTGACTGTACTCCAGAATTCCGAGACTGATTTCACATTTGATAAACGAGTTTGAACCTCCTCCTAGTATTTTTGTTTTGTCTGCGATATCAGGTGTTTGTGTGAGTTTTTAAAGTCCAGATAATTGTTGAGATGAGTTTCTAAGTTCGTGCATTTCCACATCTTGAGTAGCTTACGCAGCTTTCGCTTACTTGTTCGGCACTGCTGATTAAACCATGGCTTATGTTTACTAATAAAAGGCATTTTTGTTGTTTTGATCAAACCCCTTTTATAAGCTGCATTAGTGACGTTTGAAATTATGTCTGAATATAATTTGTTTGTATTAGTAGTATTATGCGGGGGAGTTTCATGAAGAGCTGCGTAATAAACTTTTTTTAAATTCTCATTCCACTTGATGCAAACTTTTTGTTGGTCACAACTTGTATAATTAGTATTGTGCATTGAGTTTAAAGTCACTTGGACTGGAAAATGAGGCGATTCAGTAAATTCTAGGACTTTAAAATCGGTTATTTCCTTTATTGTGTTACTGTTACACCATACTTGATCAATTACGCTGCAACCATTTCTCGATACATACGTAAACTGTGCAGGTGAGTCGGATAAAGTTCTGCCATTAAGAATTAGGAAATCATTTTCTTCAAATATATCAAGCAGTTGGCCTCCTCTGGGGCTGAGTTTTCAGTCTAGCGATTTACGTTTATAAGTGATGTTAGAAGAAAAGGTTGCCTGCTCATCAAGTTGGTTTGAAGTCCGATTCTAGCATTAAAATCCCCACCAATGATTATTTGTTCTTAACTGTAATGACTTAAAATATAAAACGAAAAATGTATGCCTATATATATAAATATTTTATTTGCCTACTCATGATATACTAATATTTGTACCTTTGTCAAATATAATTTTTGTACGGCTTATTCTAACACGGTCACCGGTCGAATACTCTTATTTTCTTTTTTTGTGTTCTTAATAATATCTGAATGCATTGTCCTCCAGACCTGGTTTTCGTTTAACCGGTTAACCTGGGAAGGCGCTATCTGAATTGTTAAGTGGAACGTATTGTTATACGTCCTTACAAATGCCGGAAAAATATCCACAATCCTAGTAGTATCACTTTTAGTCATGTATCTCGCGATCCGTTGAAAGATAGTCCTATACAAAACAATACATGTATATATTACGTGCAAACGTGACTCTAACATATTGTGACTAGATATATATGTAAGCATACTATGCCGACTGACTTACCTAACTACGCGCTCTACAATACTGGATTTTGTCTCGCTGTACATATTATAGTATTTTATTCCATGGCTTTTGAGAAACAGTTTAAACGACTTTGCTTAAAACTTTGTACCTGTATTTTAATATAGTAAAGTAAAGCTATAATTATTATGTACTTAAACCTAGCACAGGCATATAGTGTATAATGGTTTTTAAGAGTTTTTAATATGTTAGAAAATGTAAGCTAACGTACCTTGATCTGTAGATAGAAATATTGGAATTTTCTTTGACCCTCGAAAAATGTCTTTAGAAGCTTTGATAACAGACTCTGGTTTCTTGTTTTTAATAAAGCGGCAGTAGAGTTTTTTTGAAAACGCATCTATGCAGAATAAGATATTAGCATAGCTTAAATTATATTTGGCAAATTCCTTTTTATTCCTTTCAAATCGGCGCAATAAATCTCTTCTTTTATGTTCACCAAAGTTCTTTGCCGTTTTAAATTTTTACGTATAAGACAAAGAGTTTTCAAGAAAACAGCTGAGCGCCGAAAAGGAACCCTTAAACCTGGAGTTTAGGTACGATTTACGTATTTCAGCCATTTTATGAACTGTATCTATTACTGACCTACTCAAAACAATTGCCAACTGTTAATGCATATAGTTCTATAAAATTAATGGTTCATATACATGTCAGCTCAAATTTACATGTGTACAATTTTTTAATACTAATAATTTTGAATATACAATAACTACTGACGTTATGTAGAAACTTGTTTTTGAATTTTCACCTAAACTTTTACTTAAACAAAGTGTTTCTAAGAAATGTTTAAACAAGTTGTGCAAAAGTTCTTTAAGTATCAAAATAGCACTATTTTTCCATTGCACGAGCTACAAGTAAATCTCTTTTGAACTAAACTAAAGCTGTTTGAATGAAATCTGCCGTTGAGGTCACTATTAAAATATTTGTTTTTTGTTTGTTAGTACTATAAGCTTCTCTCGCCAAAAAAACGAGTGCCACAGTACCGGCAGCCAACTTGAGTCAGCATGCTTCAATGTATACTGTATGCTGTCAACAAGCGGTCTTGCACTAATAATATTATTTGTAGATAGGATATTTGTATTTTACAATGAATATATATTAGGTTTTTCAAACTTTGTTATATTTAATGTATATATAGATATTGCATTTGGTAGCGTGGCTCGTGCAAAACAAATACAGTTTTATACTTGTATCTTAGTCCTATGTTAAAATCTTAACCAGGTTAATTCAATCTACCAAGTATTTTTCAGTTTCGGATACTCCAAAAACAAGTTACTGAAAGTGCAAACAGAAATATTTATTAGTTTAGTAATAAAACTTAAGATACAAATCGTCAAATAAAAACAAGCAACAAAAATAATATTAAAACTCAATAAAAAACTAAAAATATTTAACTCAACATTTTCTATTTAGTAGTAAAAATACAAGCAAACAATATTTGTAATGACAAGCAAAAATAATATAAAGTTACAAGCTATTATTACGCATGCAACACGATAAGAAAAGAGAAGGCAGGAAAGTGTAGTAGTGTAATAGCAATGGTACAATGTACAAGATATTACTAGAGACAGATGCAAGAGCAGTGAGTTCAGGCAAGAAAGAGACTCAAATACAAGCGCTATGGTACCAGCAAACTAGAGTCAGCATTCTACAAAATACGCTGTATGCTCTTTGTAAAGACTCTGGAGCAGCACTGCTAAAAATTGACTACTCGGTCTAAACTTTGCTCGACAACTGAATTCGATTTGAGACAGGATCTTGCCTTGATGGTTTTAGAAACATTTTCTGTGTGAGGTGGGAGAGGGTGGAAGGTTGAACTTTACAAGCCCACTGACCAATCAAGACGGGCATTTCCTACACTTCCTAGTGAATGTTCATTATTGCAATTGTAACTATGGGGGTAAAACGGAAAAGTAGGTGCAAACAGGACTCTACGTTGAAATCTAAAAGTTTATAATTACACCCTGTTTGCCGAATTCAAAATAAATCTTTTCACAAACCTTTAAAATTTACCTGCCTCTTTAACATTCTCTCCGTATTAAAACAACCGTCATACAACAAGTATCAACATGCATCAAGACAAGAATATAAACGTACCGCAACAACAACAAGAACATCCAGTCAATCCAATAGTAAACCAAGAAAGACACAGACTGTCGTTGTTGCCACCACTAAATATTCAAACAAGTTCTCGTGGGGGACTAAACACACTCAAAAGAAACAGAGACACTAAAAGTAGAATTCTGATTGCAAGTCAGTCAACGAATAGTCAGCTGCAAACGACGATTTGATTAGTACAGATTTGATGCCTGCCAGGGCGCGTGGCATTACCGCTCAAGACCAAAAATTTTTTGAAACTCCTGAAATTACTATCATCCACAACACTTCTACAGTTGAAGCTCAGATTTTAGCAAACGTTGTTTACGACAAATATCTGCAAACTTACGTTTACCATTTTGGCAGACAAAACTTTGGACATTGCAACCATTCAAAAATATAGTTTCTTTTGCTGAAAGTTACGACATCGTAGAGTGAGCAAGTCAAATGTTGAAGGAAAATAAATAGCACCCACTCCCAGGAAAGAAAATTACAGATCATGTGCTATGCTTTGAAAACAAAACGTATTCACAGATGGCTAAAGAATCGCGCGATCGGGCTAGAAAATTCACGTACTGGCAGAACCAACATTGCACTCTTACCGCTGTGCGAGTCTATTTCTCATTCAACACTATGACTAGAGCGAATAAAATGTTTATCAACTCCAATCCATTATATAACAACTTTAAAAAGTGACCAGCGTATGGTGGCAGCACTATTTTGTTGTCTTATTGAAATGCACGCTCTTGTGAAATGTATTACAACTTCTAACTCAAAGCTTGCTTGCATGGAACTGCAAGATTTCACATCACACTCTCGTCAACTAAATGCCCAAGAAGTCACTCAAGAACAACTCTAAACCTAACTTTGAGTCTCAGCCCAAGAAGCAACATGTGGAAATTGACTGGAACGAAGTTATATCTACTGCCATCAAAGAGTTTTTCCCAACACCAACACTATCAGTTGATTTCAACTCTGGCGCAGTCACAGATTCTGATATTGAAGACTTTGAAAATTTGGACTACGATTGCGATGCTGACGAGGAAAACAGCAATGATGAAGTCTAACTTCCACAAAGCAGTCTGCGTTTCCTTAAACATAGTATTTCCCAATTTGAAATAATATTTGTGTTTGTGTTGTACTTTGTTTAGCTATAAAGTTAGCCATTCCGGTTTAAGAATACGTGTCATGTTTATGTACAAAATAAAATGTAGAATTCTAAATATAAGTTTTAAAATATGTAGCTGCTCAAAAATGTAAAACTATAAAACTCTGTCGTCCTTATTATAACCAACGTGGAACAGTAGTGTGAAATTGTATGTTCTGGCACAAGCTACGACCTATGACCGACTTTTGAAAAGTAGCATAAAATAATATTAAATCATTGATTTATCTCTATTTTTCATAAAAACAAGACTATTTTCAGGAATTTCAGGAATTTAAAAAAACACCGCATATCCACTTTCGACATAACTACGACCACGACTACGACTACGACTACGACTTTGATTTCATAAGTATCACCAACGTAAGTGATGTATTTTAATGATTTTATTACGATAATCAGTGGTTTTAACACAGCCATGTTCAGGTTGATGTTTTATTCATTTATGCTTAAAAATTTAGTATAGCTCTTAGCTTTTATTTAATAATTTATTTTTTATAAAATAGGGAACAATAAAATAAAATGTAGTATTTGTAAGGTGAATAAACAGTTAAATGAACTTAGAAAAGATCATGCAACTAAAACAGGTTAAAGATCTGAATGTAAAGTCTGTTCTAAAGAAAAAGAAAGCGCACCTGTAATGTATGAATGTGGATGTATAGGAAAACGTGATAAAATTGCAAGACATAAAAAATCAAATATTCATAAAATACGTATGTTAATAAATGAATAATAGCACAAAGCACAAGGTGGACATAGACTGTATAATTTGTATAAAATGCAAGATTAAAACACCAAATAAAGAAATTGAACAAGTAATCACTAAAAATAATAAAACTATAATAAAAGCAAAATGCACAGTTTGTAATACTCAAAAGTGTACTTTTATTAAAACTACTAAAACGCCCCAAAGGGGCTTGAAACGGCTACGCCACCAAGGGCCTTCGACCTGCATTGTGATTGATAGTGATATAGTTGATCAAATAGGAAAATATGTAGGTGAAGTACATTATCGAGGTAGTAATTATCTAGGACCAGGTACTTAATTTCAAGAACGAATAGCAAAAGGAGATACACCAGTAGATAGAATTGACGAAGCAGCAATGCATCACGATTAAGCATATAATATTTACAAAGATAAGAATAATAGACATAAAGCAGATAGAAAATTACTGAAAGATATAGATGAAATTGAAAATCTTACATTTAGTGAAACAGTTAAACGTGTTGTAACCAAAAGTGTTTTATTAATCCAAAATTATATCTAGGTTTAGGACTTAAGCCCTTGTTGCATAATAATAAATTATGACGGTGTGAGGAACGTCTAGAGGACTTAAGCCCGCTAGATGATAAATCATATAAAATACTAGATTCTGTATTTAAAGACCTTTTAACAGGATTTGTTGAAATAAATGAATTATTTAGAAAAACAGGTAATAAATCTAAAATAGTAAAAGAATATCTAGCTACTTAAGATACATATACTAAGCATTTAGTATTATTTAAAATAACAAAATTTAAACGTAGAAGATACTATACACCAGGTATAGACTCAATATGGCAAGCTTATTTAGTGTTTATGCCTAAGAAATGGGTTAAAGACAATGATGGTTATAGATATATTAATTTAATAATTGATACATTTTCTAAATATGGATAGGCTATACCTTTAAAAACTAAAAATGCAGCTAAAGTAGTAGATAGTTTTAAAGTTGTATTAAAATCTCCTCTGACGCCTAAAAAACTACATTTTGATAAAGAAACTGAATATTGTGGTAAAAAGACAACTTATCTGTTTGAAAAATATAGTATCAACTAGTATGCAACAGAAAATGAAACAAAAGCAATGATTGCTGAATGATTTGCAAAAACAATTCAACAAAGGATGTATAAATATATGACTAAACAACAAACAACTAGATGGGGTGATGTTTTACAAGATCTTATTACAAAATATAATAATTTAAAGCATAGTTGTATTAAAATGACACCTATTGAAGCAAGTGAACCACAAAATAAATTAAAAGTATATTCGAATCCTAATGGCTCAAAATCTAGGTTACGAGAGTTAAATAATAATAAAGGTACAAATAATAATTCACACAAAGAGCTACGCACAAAACCAGATTGCCAAAAGGTCTCAAAAGGGCTTCGCTCTGGTCAAAGAGTAAGAACGCATTTATTTGGAACTAAATTTAATAGAGGTTATAAACCACAATTTGCTGAAGAAATACTATATATTAAGGAAGTTTTACTAACAAGTCCTATAACTTATAAACTAGTAGACTACCATAATAAAGAAATTAAAGAAACCTATTATTCCAATGAAATAACACCATATAACAAAGAAGAAGATTTCGAATATGAATACATTATAGAAACAAAGAAAACAAAAGATCCTAATATTATAAGAGCTTTAGTAAAATGGAAAGAATATTCTAATAATTTTAACAGTTGGGTTGATTTACCACCAGAACAAATAAAAACTTCAAATATAGCAAAGCTAACGCAGGAAAACAAAAACCTAAAATTAACAAAAATATAATAAAAGCACGTGTTAAAAGACATGTGGCTAAACAGGCATAACCTTAGAACCCTTCGGGTGAAAAAATTTTTCAAAAAGATATGAATTCTAAACATGCACATTTAAAAAATATTGCACATCATCAATACACTAAATTAAAGGAATTTAAAGCTGGTAATGATCAATCGTTAGAGAATCCAGCTTTAACAAATCAATCTGTACATGAAGAAAGAGAGGCACAATTAGCAATTAAAAATGTACCACAACTTATTTATCAAAATTATACAGGGGGTCCTATATCTTTTAAATATTTAGGTAATTTATCTAACGATGCTTTATCTATTAAACTTCAAGTAAACGATGATAGGTACACCGATGGTTATAATATTGAAACTGAAAAAATACAATATCAAGGTGATGATTTTATACATATATTAGGAAAGAAACATAAATTGTCAATTGGTGTATGAGAATTATTAACTAGAATGCATCCTGATGAAACCAAATATGATATGTATGATGCTGATTTATATGCGCGGCTTATGGTTTAAACTAAAGCTTGTTATACACCTGAAGGTAAATTAAGAAGTTCTTAAGGTGAAAAATGGGGTATTATTTCTGCTTATTTTAAAAAAAACAAGGTGTAATCACTAAACAAAGATCACAGAGTGATAATACATTAGATGAAGCAAGTTTTAAAACAGCAATAGGACAGGGACGTAAAATTAATGTATGTTTTATGATAGATAATCCAGATATTCTTGCATCAAAGTTGGAAACCACACTAGCTAATATACAATCAGGACATACAAATATTGATAAAAGTGATATAGAATTAGCTACTGAAATACTAGATACATTAAAATCACATTTTTTATATAAAGCTTTTACAAATATATATTCTATACTTATAAATAAATTACATACTAAATGAATAATAAAAATATTATAAAAGTCTTGGACAATATTCTACAAGGAATTTAAATATTGAGTATTGAGAGCAAAATATTCAATAATAAACGAGAAACAGATATATTGTTGCATACTAAAGAAAACTATATTACAGTTTATTATGAGATACCAATTCCTATCAAAACTGGAGCCCAAATAGCTTTAAAAAAGATATCTGCTTACTATTCAATACCTAATATAGATGAAAGAAATAATAATTTTAGATATTAAAAAGATGGTAATGATTTTATTGATATTACTTTAAAAAAGGAAGTTATAAAATTAAAAGTATCGCTAATGAAATCTAAGATGCGTTTAGATGTTGATAATAATGTCATATCAAAAGAAGATAAAAACAATTTCCTAAATAATGTTATACGAATCAAGCCAGATACTTCTATTGCTAAATGTGTAATTGAAACTCCAGCTGATTATGTGGTAGATTTTACTCCAAGTAATATAACTGGTAGAACGTTAGGATTTACTCGTAAACGTCTTACATCTGGTAGATATTTTTTAGATACAACTGTCGATATTAATCCTGTTAACTCAGTACTTGTACATTGTGATAGGGTGACTCGGTGTTCTATAAATGCTATTCTATCTATTCATTATTGTTTAGTGGCGAACCTAGATTTGTATGAAATTTGGGATGATGAGACTTTAGGTCGTCAATCTGATGCTTCAATATCCGTGGATGTAGGTAGATGCAAAAATCCCTAAATAATGACTTTTACAATCTGAATTGATGCAGCGTAGCAAATGGTGAATATGATAATAATTCCACCAGTGGACTCAAACATATAATAAACACTTCTATAAAAATTATAAATAGGATTTATTTAACTATAAGAAAGTAAAAGCAAAGCAGTAGTATAGTTTATAATAAAAGTGGTAAAATGATACAGGCGATCAGCTCAGAGTGTAAGTCTGATCTGCAACAGTGCTAGAGTAAGAGTCAGAGATTTTGGGCTGAGTTGTGGCGATGAGAGCTTAAAAGCGTGGTCATGCCACACGGCTGATGAAATAGAAAAAGTCGGCGTGGTTGGACCGCATGGTAAAATCGAAGTTCCTGGAAATACAATGTTACACAAATATAATAGAAGTAATTTCAGTCCACGTGGACTGCACAACCAAAGACCAGAAACTTACATGAGTTCAAGGATGATCTGGCCAGAAATATAAAGAATGCAGAAAGTAACATATTGATAAGTGACCGAGCCAGATCAAAGAATACAGTTATACATAGAATGTAAGGAATGAGGAAAGTCAGGACTAAATTACTATTTCTATAGTCATAACTTACAGATATGTTACATCTTGGCCGATGTTGAATGATCCTTAATATTACACTAATATTAACATCAGAAACACATTAAATATGAATAATTAATGCTGGCATTTCAGCTCACAATTTGTAAAGTTGAACAAACTTATGGGGGTAAAATAAAATATATTAAAACTTCGGTTGAATACCTAACATACTTCACGGGTTGTACTAATTAAGAGGAATTAGTTTAAGAACAAAAATACAACAGAAATGGAACTTTAATAACGGAAATAATATTAGGCAGTCACAAAGATGTTTCAAATAATATTGAGGAAATAACAAAAGTATAACATAATTACCAGTAATAAAATAATATTTAAATTACACAGAATTGAAACTGATGGTTGAGTTATCGAAGAAATAACACATAATTTTACAGAAAAGATGTGATAAAGTAAACTTTCCTGAAATATAGACCTGTTAGTAATGTGTATAGTAGCGGAAATAATATTAACTTATTTTTTGAAATATGTTAATAGTTCACACACAAATTAATGGAAAGTACATTCACGAGAAATAATAACTTTTATATTCACAAAAATCACAACAAAACTGAAGTTCACTTTGCACTAAAGATATCGAATTTCCCTCGATGTTTTCTTCAGCGACGTGAAATGTTGTGAAATGGTGAGGGGAAGGATGATATATGAAATAAGCATCTCTGGGGAAGTAAAAATGTTACATTTACCGTTTGTAGTCCAGAACAGAGTTGAACTGGAACAGAAACTTCATCCAGATGAGAATTTGTTGTCTTCAAACGGATGAAGATGAATTATAAGACAAAAGTTCTTAAAATAAAGCAAAACTGCTTTTGAAGCGGCAATTTGACAGTAAATTTAAAACACTTGACAGTTCCACCTTGTCTACCCTGAGCCGATAAATCTGGATTTCACATTTCTTTGATGATTTAGTGATGATTTGAAATCCAGTAAAGATGCAGAGTGGAAATTGTTTGGACAGGCGATGTTGGATGGATTTTGCTTGAAAGATAAAAGCCGCCATCGGTCTGATTTTGATCTTCTTGAAATTGAAGAGTTGAAACCACAGCAGTCAGTCATTCAGATGAGTAAATGATTTCTTAAATAAAGACGAGCTCATCTAGCACCCAGGTCCGTGCGTAGCAGTAGAAGTATTGAGTTGAAAATTGTGTTGCTGAGACTGTTGTAATGTAGCAATGCACTCAGCTGCTGGAATACCCGTAAAGTTGAAATATACGTTCTTACGATGTAATTTGAGCCGTGGTGCGAACAATTTAGGTGTGACGATATTGCAGCACATGCTGTCCAGCAAATCCAGACAGACATAAAGACGACCAGTCCGGTCATGGTGATTGACAAAACGCTTAAGTATGGCGTACGCAAGAAGTGGAATCTTCTTGAGGGAAATACTAGTGTATTTCGGAAATTTTTTAATGTTCTGGAACTGATGGCAGAGGTAAAATAGTATCAGAAGTAAGATTTTCTGTCGATTTTGTTAGAGAACTTAATGATGATGCTATATTTAAATCTAGTGCTCAAGCAACAGCAGGTACCGATGATGTAGTGAATGGTGTGATTAGTATTAAATCTCTTAAATGGAGAATTCTTTATATTGAACTAAATTCAGAAATTTCTAGTGAAATATTTAAATATCTTACAACTTAACCAAAGATTCCGTATAAATTTATAATAAAACAACTAGAAATATGCCGAGTTTTACAAGCAATGACTTTAGATCGTAATTTAACTACTATATTAGGACCTGAAAAGATTCTAGGTTTTGTTGTTGGATTTCAAACTAATCGTTTAAATAGTCAAAAATTAAATATTTTAGTATTTGATCATTGTAATGTTCAAAATGCTTCTATATCTTTAAATAATGTAAATTATCCTGGCATCAAATCAAATGGTGGTAATGGTCTAGCTTGTATAGAAAACTATGATCGATATTCAAAATTTAAAGAACTATTTAAAAATTTAGAACCAGAAATTGCACTATATGGATTTCAAACAACTTATCTTTTGTGATATTTTGATACAACTTTTCAAGAAGATTGTATTAGAGGTAATACATTAAGTATTAAAATTCAATTCGAATTTAGTAAAAATGAACCAGCAAATACAACTGCCTATGTTATTAAATTTAGAGAACGAGTACTTTCTATGACCACAACAGGTGGTAGAAAAATGCAAGTTGAATATATGAGTACTTATTAGTACTTTGTAGAATACTTTGTAAAATTATTAATTTTTTTTTATATAAATGAATAATATATCATTTACAAGAAGTCAATATAAAGCTATTGGGAACGCTTTAACAAATAAAAAAGGTGTAACATTACATCTAAATAAAGCTTTTTTCAATAAGGATGATAGGTTTTTAATAAATTTAACATAAACTCAAATCAAACAATAAAATGGTGTAAAAGGGAATAATGTCAATTTAAAATTATTAACTTATCAATGTAAAAGGATTATTACAGACTTATCAAAACATATTAAATCAGGAGGTGCATTACCTCTTTTAGCCCTAATGCCGTTAATTACTAAAGCAGCTGCTATTATATGTGGTGTAGGCGCTGCTGCAGGAGGTTTAAGCCAAGTCGTTAATGCAGTTAATAATAAAAAGTCACAGGATAAAAATTTAGCTGAAACAAAGAGACATAATGTTGAAATGGAAAAGAAAACGGGCGCTGGTTTTTTTTAAACCTTTTCCATTAAAGCATTAACAAATATAGAAATGGGTGAATATTCTAGACAAATATGTAATAAAACCTATGTTTTTAGAGGCGTATTCATGAGAGATAATTTACCATTTAAAACTAAGAATATCGAAATTGGAATATTAAATCTTGATATCAATAATACCCTGGAACTCATTAGACTTTATGGTATAAAAACAATAAAAAATACTATCATTTTGATTATTTTGGTCATGGACCACCAATATAACTATGTAATTATTTAAAAGCAGATATAGTTTACTAAACTAATAAATTGCTAGAAATTAGAAAAAATGCTTGCGGTTTATTATGTTTACAGTTAATGTTTAATATTGTTAATAATGAAGGACGAAGTATTCCTGATGATTTTATAAAGGCGTGCCTGGCACTAATGCTTGTAGTGAAATAAAATTTGTATACTAAATGATTTCAAAATTTGGATATATTAGAAAAACAAATGATGAGATACCATAAAATACTTTAAATATATTGAACAAAATTAAAAGTAATGATGTTGAAATAAGAAAATTAACTAATGAGACAAATGAATTAAAAGATTGTTTAGCTAATAAAAACATTGAAACAGAGAATCTTATAGGAGTAATAAAATGAATAAAAGGTGATATTACTTACAAAACAAAAGTTTTTGATAAAAAATGTAAAATTAATAGTACTGCAGTAAAAACAAACCTTGCACTAATTAACAATCTTATTCAAGAAGATAGTTATATTAATAATAGGATGTATACAGAAATAACTGAGAGTGAAAGAAAACTAAAAGAAGAAAATATTAAAATTATTGATTTAATCGAAAGTAATAAACAGGCTGAAATTGCAACAAAATATTCATTATTTACAGATTAAGATAGTCGAATCAATACAAAAGTAATAAAAATAAATGAAAATCTTAGACTTTTAGAAAACAAACCAGTAGTATTACCAGGAGCTATATCAACGGTCCTTCGGATACAACAATATGAAGAATATGTTATTGGAGGTCTAAAATTAACCAAATTAAATAATGAAATAGCATTTTTAACTGGTTGTATTCGTACTAACACACCCTCTTTTGAAACAACTAGTTTTAGTCAAAACGTTTGTGATATACCTTTTAAAGATTTTGCTAATACATGTATTAGCAAAATACATGTATTAGATTCATTCCAAAAATGGGCTTTCGTCATCCGAATGGATCACTGCTATTAAAAAGGTGGGAAATGTACTACCAAATAATGCCATCCCTTGACCCGACCAAGGATTTCTTTATTGCAGACATGGTTGTAAGGAGATTAAAACGATAGGACATATCCTTGGCCGTTGCCCTCGTGGAGAGCTAATTCGTAATAACCGACATCATGCAGTACGCCGTTTAATTGCTGAAGCCATGCAAACATTAGGGTGGAAAGTTCTTCAGGAAGTTGAATGTAGTGGAGATGGCTCGCGGCGAGTTGACATAATTGCTTACAACTTAGGAACAAAGAAAGGAATTATACTTGATCCAACCGTTCGTATGGAACAGAATGACACAAATCAATCGGAGGCTGTACATTAAGAGAAAAAAAGAATTTATGACCCATGCATCCCCTATTTCAAACAGAAACTCGGGCTTACTGAAATCGAAGTGATAGGGCTCTACATTGGGTCTCGTGGAACGATTTCCAAATTTTTCCTCAACTTTATGAAATCGCATTGTCTACTTAGCACGCTGATTGAAGACATTGTGATCTCTGTTTTGAAGAAATCAGTTCAAATTTGTGTGCATCATTTATATTCTTCTGTGCTTCTGATTAATTTTTGAAATTCACTATGATGATAACATTAACAAGTAATATTTGTATCTAACAAAGCTATGCTACGTATACTGAGTCCTTTGGGCTATCGTCGTTGGGCGACAGTGTCAAGTTTATTTTAATAAAATTGTCTTTCTCTCTATTAAACTAAAAAAGCTACAATATTTCGAATATCTAATACAAGCATACAAATTGAAGTAACTGATCATATACCTGGTGCAATATATTGGTATAACAGTATTCTTCAATAATATCCTATTGCTTTATTTTATCAAACACAATTCATCGTTATCGTTCATTATCGTTCTTTATCGTTCATAAGCGTTAGCGTTAGCGTTTGTTAGCGTAAGCGTAAGCGTTACGTTAGCGTCAGCGTTAGCGTTAGCGTTTGTTAGTGTTAACGTTTTTTAGCGTAAGCGTTCGTTAGTGTTAACGTTTGTTAGCGTTAGCGTTCGTTATCGTTCGTTTTTGTTCGTTATTGTTCATTAGCGTTCATTATCGTTGTGATGTTTATAAATATTATTTTATTATAAATTTATTTTGATATAAATGGGTTCAAGTATTACACATTTATGCCTTAACAGTAGATGTACTATTGTTTTAGAAGATATTAGTACTAAATTAACAAATATTTAAAATGTGAATGTTTTACAAGATGAGAAATTAAAAATATTGGAAAATCAATTTTTAAGACTTGAATTACGTATTGATGTGCTTTTATTAAAAAATAAAGAACTTAATAAATGAATAATGAAACAATATTTGTAGTTACGGATAGTGGCGTAAATATGTCTTGTGTATAGTGGTGAGTATCCCCGCCTGTCACGCGGGAGACCAAAGTTCGATTCCCTGTCGGGGAGCCAATATAGTTACGGATAGTGGCGTGAATATGGCTTGTGTATGTTGGTGAGTATTGTGAATGCAAAGTACAAGAGGTACAATTCTAAGTAAGTGGAAACTTTGTGTTCTGGAGACTGTTTAGTTGATGCAGTGAAATCTGGAGAGTGCATGATTTATTTCAAATGGTTTTGAGCTTTTATACTAAGCAGCGTGCTAGGAAATACATTGATAAAGTTAATTATTAGTAACTTAATTTATGACAAATAGTTAATTAAGTTATAGGAAATACATTGATAACGTTAATTATTAGTAACTTAATTTATGACGAAAAGTTAATTAAGGTATACAATTATTTAATTTCTAGGAAATACACGAGTAAGTAATAAACACGAAAGAAATATCATATTGAGTAATGAACGTGAAGGAAATACCGTAGTGAGTAATAAATATGTTTCTAATTAATTACACGGAAGTCACTTCTTAATTATTAATACGAAAGCCAATTAGACCGAAGTCACTTCTTAATTATTGATGCGGAAGTTAATTAGACAGAAGTCACTTCCTAATTAATTATACGGAAGCTAATACCTAATTAATTAGAAGAAAGCAAATGACTAATTAATGAAACAGAATTGCAGTTTATAATTATGAAAGTATATGTACTACAAATATTCATGTATATGTCTATTCGACTAAACATTAATACATACTGGAAATAATAGCATTAAACACATTTCTGTCTAATTTGTTTGGAATAAAAATCCAAAATTTAACCATAGTTATCTATTTCCTAATATATTTACGTCTTTGGTAACTGGTGAAAGTAATTGTGGAAAGAGTTGTCTAGTTATCAAATTTTTATTACAAAAAGGAATATAAAACAATAAAAATCTAATTTTAGTAAGAGATAGTCCCTAACAGGATACATATCAAATATTATTTAAAGCATTTGAAAATAATCTATCAACAAACCATGTAATTGCGTTATTCGGGAATAAAAACCAAATACAAAAAGATGGTATTTGTGAATTAAAACTAATAGAAAAAGTAGGTAAAGAATTAAAAACAATAATCATAAAAATAAAATAAATATTGCAATATTTAACACTGAAGATGATATACCAGACCCTAAAGAGATTGATTTAAAATTACAAACTATTATAGTTTTTGATGATGTAATGAATCCTAAAAATCAGGATATAGAGAGAAAGACAACTTTATTAAAATAAACTTGACACTGTCGTCCAACGACGATAGCCCAAAGGACTCAGTATACGGTTACACAATTTTGTTACATTTAGTTTATGCTTTTTAGTGTAATTATATATTAGATGATTTATTATTATTATTCAGTAGGCACACACGAAAACAAATGATGCACACATATTTGAACTGATTTCTTCAAAACGGAGATCACGATGTCTTCAATAAGCGTACTAGGTAGACGTTGGGTTTTGATGAAGTTAAGGAAAAATTTTGAAATCGTCCCTCGTGCCCCAACGTAAAGCCCTACCACATGGATTTCAGTCAGGCCCAATTTCTGTTTGAAGTAGGGGATGCATGGGTCATAAATTCCATTTTTCTCTAGATGCACAGCCTCTGATTGATTTTTATCGCTTTGTTCCATTCGAACGGTTGGATCAAGTATAATTTCTCCCTTTGTTGTTATAATGTCAACACGCCTTGAACCATCGCCAGTACATTCGACTTCTTGAAGAACTTTCCACGCTAATTTTTGCATAGCTTCAGCAATTAAACGGCGAACTGCATGGTGTCGGTTATTACGAATCAGCTCTCTTATGTCTTCCTCTTGAAAAGTTATTTCACAAGAGGAAGACATAATACATATTTGTGTATTTTATCTAAGTTAATCGTATTTTGAATTAGATTGAAGGTATATTCGTATGAATTCTAACTTTGTGATTTTGTTCCATTTATCTAATAAGAATATACAAAACTTACATAGTGATAGAATTGCTGTCGATATGGATTTAACATAATTAATGTTATTTTGTCAACAAGGCTGGAAACAACATTATTCCTTAATAACTATTGATTTTACAGCAAATGCTAGTAAATAGCGATACTGACATAACCTAGATAAGTTTTATATTCCTAGTTAAAATCTTACACACAATTATTCGGTTAATTTTTCCTGAAAATGTCCACACATACTTTACCCTAAATTTTTAATTTTACTTCCAAATTTATTTCTTTTAAAATGGAAATAGAAAATTGCAACGCTTTACTAAAGAGTTACGTCAAATTGGGTGAGTTACAAATCGGTAAGAAATATCCTATTTTAGATTGTGAAATAGTACATTCTGAAGCATATAAAGTAGATCAAGTTAAACTGTGTATAAATATTGATTCTAAAAATAGTAAAAACGTTTAGTTGCCAGCTTGTTGTAATAAAATGCTTATGCAACTATTAGAAAATAATTTTGGTAGATGTTCAAAGTATAATAGTCTTAAACCCAGTAAAATGTATCAATATCACGATATTAATATTACTAATACTAATGATCTTATTCTTTTAAATAATTAAAAAAAAACTATAATATTTTAAATATTACTATATTATTTATCATGCTAAAACTTTTTTTAATTTTGAAATTGGGCGTCCAACATTTACCTTATAATTTTATTTTTATAAAATGACTGAATATATAAAATGTGAATCTTGTGAAAAGCAAATATTAAAAATTAAATTTGAGTCACCATCTTAAATCTGAAGCACATATAAATATAATAGAAAAAGGTGCTGCTAAACTTGAATGTGAGATATGCAATGTTAAAGTGGTAGATATAGATAAACATTTACTAACTAAAACTCATATTGGATATGCAAAAAGGGCAAAAACACCTAATAAAAAAGAAAAAACAAAATATTGTACTAAATGTAATAATTTCCGTCCTGAAACATCATAGAATAAGCATATAAAATCTAAAAAACATTTGGGTGAAGCAGAGATAACAAATAAACGATTAAAGTATGATATTCTTTCTGAAAATGATGAATTTATACTGAATCAATCTGCAGAAGCTTTGGGAGGTGTGTTTCTAACATTGGGATTATATTTCAAAAAAGAAACAAAAATGATAGGAATAGATAATACAGATGTATTATATAAAATTTATAGTATTCTTAAAGAAAATCTGATGTTAAAACAAATTAAATTGCAATTAGTTTTAAATGGGGCTTTTAGAAAATTTATACCTTCAACAGGAGAAAATATATATCAAGATATGACCTATTCTTCTAATAATGAAACAATAATAAAAAAAGAAGATATTAATTAAAGTATTGATGAATGTTTTATCAAACTGCGAAATAATATTGAGGAGAAAGACAATAAGGAAGCCTATTTTCACCTTAATAAGATCAATAAAATTGATTTCAAACTAAGATAATATAAACCTTTAAAAGGGTCATCTTATATAGAATAACTAAGATGGATATCTAACAAAAATGCGTGCATTAATATTAAAAATGAAGACCAAAAGTGTTTCAAATATTGTATGTTATACCATAAACATCAAAATAAAATTATAACAAATACTCAAAGAGTTTCAAATTATATCAAATCTGATTGGAATAATGACTTTAACTTTGGTGGTTTAGAATTTCCTGTAACTCTAGATGGTATGCAAAATTTTAGAAAACAAAACGATTTATCTTTAAATCTTTATATTTTAGAAGGTGAAAGGGTTATAATTTATGATACCTGTTTACATGAAACTAGGAATCAAAACCATAATAACTTGCTTTTATTAACTAATAAAGATGGTAACAATCATTGCATATATATTAAAGATTAATCAAGACTAGTTAGAAAACAGCTAACATCTCACACGCAAAACACTTTTATTTGTGATATATGTTTTTATTACACCCATAATGACGAAGCAATGAAATTACACTACTTGGCAGGTGATAATTATTTTAAAAGTTGTAGAGCAATCCCTGTAATGCCAAAAAACGATGAAAAAGCTAATATTTTAAAATTCAAACACTTTTATAGAATGATGAAAGTACTAATAGTTTATTATGCTGATCTCAAATCTGTATTGAAAAAATTAGATTTTGTTAATAAAAACATTGAACATGAAACTTGTGCTTATGCTTTTACGACTGTTAGTCAAAATAATATTTATTATACATTTAAAACGTATACGGGATGTAGTGGGAAAGATACAATCAATAAATTTATAGAAGCTTTTTGCTAGGAAGGTTATAAATTAGATGAAATATTTAGGGAAAGGTTAGAAAAATTTAAATTACCTAGATTATCTAATAATAAAGAACACATATTTGGTAATAGTATGGTGTGTCATTTTTGTAATAACGCTTTCATTGATGATGAATTATATTATAAAGTTAAAGATCATTTTCATATTACTGGGGCATTTAGAAATGCGACTCATAATTCATGTAATTTAAATGTTAGAACTTCGTTAGATATACTAGTTTTTTTCATAATGGTATGAATTATGATTTCAAATTTTTTGTTAGGCAACTTAATGAGATGATAAGTAAAAACTAAACAGTATGTAGTGAATTAAAAATTGTACCTCAAACCGAAAAAAAATATTATTCTATAACTGTTTGTATAACTGATACCAAAAGTACATTTACATTTAAAGATTCATTAAAATTTTTACCTGCATCATTAAATGGGCTAGCATCTAACTTGAAAAAGGGTGATATCAAGAATTTTAAGAATTTGCTAGATTATTTCAAAGATGTACCAGTTGAAATTTAAGAGTTATTAACACAAAAAGGAGAGTTAACTTATTTATATTTGGTTTGTTTTAATAAATTTGACAATAAATATTCTAGTTATGAGGAGTTTTATGATGACTTAAAAGATAAAAAAATTTCAGAATAGGAATGTAAAAGAGGTGAAAAGCTATATAATTATTTCAAAAATAAAGGGAATAATGAATTAACATTCAAAGATTATATATAGGTGTATTCAACATGTGATGTTTTAATATAAGCTGATTGCTTTGAATCATTCAGAGATTTATCTTAACAATATTATGAATTAGATCCTGCACATTATATCACAACTCCTGGATTTTCTTGGAGTGCTAATTTAAAAATGACTGGAGTGGAAATAGAAGTTTTAACGGATCTAGATATTCTTTAAATGTTTCAAGAAGGAATAAGAGGTGAGTTATCAGGCATAATGTATAGGGATGTAAGAACTAATAATAAAGATATTAGTTATTATGATCTTACAAAAAGAATCATCATATCTAGCTTCTGTTGATGCAAATAATTTGTATGGTGATGCTATGTCATTTAAATTACCTCTTGATGGGTTTACGTGGTGTTCTGAAGAAGAAATTTATAATTTATATAATAATATAACAACATTAGATATCGATAGTGATATTGGATATACACTTAAAGTGGATTTAGAATATCCTAAAAAATTGCATGATTCGCATGATGATTATCCTTTTTTCCTTATGCATAAAACAGTACAAGATACTAAATTATCTAAGTATCAACATAGATTAAAAGAAAGTAAAAGTATAAAGGATCTAAAGAATTAAAAGCTAGTTTAGAGGATAAAAAAGGATTGGTATGTGATTATTAAACTTTGTAACAAGCTTTAAAACATAGATTAGTACTAACAAAAATTCATAGTGCGATTGAATATAATCAAAGTGCCTGGTTAGAACCATATATTGATGGAAATACAAAATTAAGGCAAAAAGCTACATCTGATTTTGAAAAAGATTTCTTTAAGCTCATGAATAATTCAGTATTTGGTAAAACAATAGAAAATATTCTAAAAAGACAAGATATCAAATTTTGTACTAGCAAGGAAAAAGCTTTAAAATATGTTAGTAAAATTTATTTTAATCGTGAAACAATATTTAGTAAAGATTTAGTAGTTTTACATATGAATAAATTGAGTATATTATTCAATAAACCAATATTTGTAGGATTCTGTGTTTTAGAAATGTCAAAATACAGGATGTATAAATATGTGTATGAGCATTTAAAACCTAAGTGGGGTGATAGCGTAGAAATAATTTAAACCGATACTGATGGACTTATGCTTTATATAAAAACTAATAATTTTTTGAAGAAATAGGGAATGATATTGAATTATGGTATGATACTAGTGATTTGGAAGTAAATAATATTTTCAGCTTACCCATTATGAACAAGAAGAAATTAGGTTGTTTCAAAATAGAAACTAATGATAAAATTGTTACTGAGTTTGTTGGATTAAGATCTAAAATGTTTATATATTCAATCAAATGTGATGATAAATTAGTAACTAAGAAACGAGGTAAAGGTATACCTAAGCATATCGTTAATAAATATGAGATTGAAACGTATAGAAAAATATTAAATGGGGAAATTAAAGATAAAGTAAATTTTAATCAAACAAGATCTGATAAATTAGATATGTTTACTATTAATCAATTTAAAGTTGGATTAGCTAACTTTGATAACAAAAGGTATATTTTAGATGATGAAATTACCACGTTAGCACATGGGAATTATAGAATAAAATAGAGAAAATAAATTAAAATACATTAATTACGTTAGTGATACTTATAAAACCAAAGTCGTAGTCGTAGTCGTAGTCGTGGTCGTAGTTATGTCGAAAGTGGATATGCGGTGTTTTTTTTAAATTCCTGAAAATAGTCTTGTTTTTTATGAAAAATAGAGATAAATCAATGATTTAATATGATTTTATGCTACTTTTTAAAAGTGGGTCATAGGTCGTAGCTTGTACCAGGACATACAATTTCACACTACTTGGAAGATATTTTTTATCCTCATTGAGTACAATTGATAATAAAAATTATGAAACAAGTTGTAAAATGTACACTACGGGCTTTGCACAAGGACTGAAATATATTTTTTTAAATACATAAAGCACATATTTTATTTTATTGTTATAAAAGTATCAACCAAGTGAAGCCAGATTTTATATACACAAATGTCTGTTGAAACGACCCATCATATACTCTGCAAACGAAAGGTTTCTGGTATTGCTAGTTCAAACGATACACAAAATATAGGTTAGACTTTGCTTCATGCGTAACGACATATTAACAGTGCGAATATTTCCTTAAATTCATGTAATACAATGATATTTTGATACCGGACGCTTACACAGTCGCCAAAACAAGTCAAAGAAGACAAATCTTAAATTACCCCATGCACTTAAAAAATTACTGGAGAAACTTAAGAAAATTTTAGTGCACGAAAATCGGCCATATTTATAACGTCAGTATGTCAGGTTTAAACATTTAAAATAACTTGGCAACACACATCTATTGGGTAAAGCGTTGAGGCTTTTTGCAGCAATATTTATTAGAATCATATATTCCCAAAATGTTTTTTAGTTTTATAGGTTCTTAAAATCAAAGAAAAATATTAGCACGTAAAGTCTCACTTTCTCCATGTAAACAAAATAGTAATTTTTTTCCAGCGCGAAAATTAATATTTTGTTTTGCACATAAAATTCGACATAATTTTGAACATTCACATCTCTGGTCTAAATATAAAATTTATTTTGGGAATTTAACATTTTTTTAAACTTTTAGGAAGACGTTGTGCACTTCATGTTACATAGCCTCTGGAAGGTAAAGTTCTAAAACGCTCGAATTCGTATTTTAGTAACATTTTTATATGAGTATACAGCACATACATATATATTTGAATAGGAAGCTATTAGGACTAATAGTAGCATGCCTACAATGCGTGTATTATTAAATACGTATTACAGATACATAGAGCCGGCCGTGCACTAACAATTTTAAATGTAGATAGGATACTTTTATTTTACATTGAATATATATGGAGTTTAATAGTTTTATTCGTGCAAGAGAAAAAATGTTTTATACTACCATCCAACTTTTATAATAAAAACAGAATAAGTTAATTCAATATAGTCAGTATTTTTCAGTTTCAGATACTGTAAAAATATTTTACTAGAAGTGCAAACAGAAATATTTATTCGTTAAATAATAAAAAACAAAATGCATGTCGTCAAATAAATTCAAGCAAACAAAAATAATATTAAGACTCAATATAAAACTAAAAAAGATTCAACTTTACATTTTCAATTTAGTCGTAAAAATACAAGCAAGCAATATTTGTAATGACAGGCAAAAATAATATGAAGTTAAAAGTCTATATTACGCATGCAATGGAATAAGGTTGGGGAAGGCAGGCAAGAAATGTGTATTAGTGCTGGTGGCAATGGTAGAATATACAATGCTAGAGACAGAGGCAGGAGCAGTGTTACAGGCAAGAGAGAACTCAAAAATGAGTAGCAATACTAATTTGCAGCCGAGTTTTATATTATTTTTCATGTTTGAGAAGGAGGAAAATGGGTGGTTGGATGGACGCTCAAAAATATCCACTGCGCACACAGGACTGCCCCGCCAACCCCTTGTTTTTCAAAACTCTTCCTGTCTTCGCTTACTAGAAAAATCCATATGTACATGCTAGTGCGGGATAGCATATCCCTATCTTACATGTATTTTTTCATTCAAATGTCTTTCCTATTAGTTTCTACACTAAAGAACTCCATATGAAAAGCAATGAAAGACCTCCCTCTGTCTCTTCTCTCTCTTTCTTTACGCTGCATTTAGTTGCATTAAATCGTACCTACCTACATGGTACATACAACTAAACATCAGAGTATACTTCTCCTTTCCTCCCAAATCTGCCTCACGTCCTCACGTCTCTACGTACATGCCGCCGTACCTACTTTATTGTCTCTCCCCATCAGCTTAGATCATATGGACTTAACGTATATTGCCCGGCATTTCTTCATTCGCATCTCTCTCTATATATATCTCTTATTACGTTGCATTCAATTATATATATATATATATGTATATATTCAACCCCGTGAGGAAGATTCGGTTTGGGGTAGGGACATGGTATAAGTGGACTGGTGGTGTGTATGTTTATCCGTGGCCTTGTGCAATAGACGGAGATATACATGTATGTATGTATGTATGTATGTATGTATTGAGTATTGTGTTTTGAGGCCTAGGCCTATACACACTCGGTACAATTTACTTTTACAGCTTACCACCGAGATACACTATTGAAGTGCACTCTTCGGGTTCGCTGAATGTAATTGTCTATACTATATTAAACTTACTTGGGAAGTCATACCTATTGATAAGGGTATTTGTTATTAACCGCTCTGTTAGAGGTGCGAGATTTAGCTCCAGCCAAGGAGACACTTTAAACTGTTTAAAGGCCGTGAGAATCAGAGTATCTTAATTACCAGTCCAGTACCAATAGAACAGGCAAGGAAGACTCATGTTCCCCTTCACCATTTAAGTATAGAGAATATAATCTAATAGGACGACCTCTACGTTGGCCCTGTTTTACAGAGGGAGAATATAATACAGGGGAATCGAACCGGCACACCATGACGTCGAGTATTTGAGCCGACATATCAATATGCCATTAAGGTCCAGCTCCGTTTATAGCTACCGAGTCGGAATCGGATCTGCTACGGATAACTGTGTACCACTCATCATCGAGCATGACCGGCCGGGCCAGCCCCCACTGTATTTTCCTTCCTCTGTAACAGGCGGCTACATAGAGAGACAGTAGAAAATATTCTCTGCGAAGTACATGTGGATTAGGAAATCATCCCCGTCGCCGAGGTTCGATCTCCGTATCTCTGCACACTCCGTAGTGTCACGAGCCCACATGTCCTCCCGTATATAGATATACATGCCTTAATACGGATATTCTGTAGCCATGCCACGTACACTTTGTATATACCTATACCCACACCAACTGTTCACTACTTGCTCCTCCAGCTCACCGCTCTCGTCTGCTCTCTCTAACAGTTCAGGGGTCGGCCGGTGCTTTGTGACGCTGAGTTCGCTCTAGAGGAGGATTGAGACCCCTCAGCTATTGCAATGTGGTTCCACAGTGATCCGCGGCTCTGCCGGAATAGAATGTCGTTGCAGATGTGCAGTTAAATCTATCCTCTCAACACCGGTCCGCAGTGCCACACGCGACTAGCAATAAAAATAGTAACTAAGCAAATTGATGAGAAATCCAATGTGATTTAGTTTTATAACTCTATCGCGGGAGCTTCAAATCAAATAGTAAATTGATAAGAGTGGGACGATGGATGTAATGTCTTCAAGTCCCTATACTTCTTCATACAATACAATACAATATATATATTCACTAATGCTACTACTATGTAGCTAGCTATCCATCAGTCGCTCTCTCTCTCTCTTTCTATTATCATTCATATTCCCTTCATCCCTACGTTCCCGCTTCCCTCAGCCTAAGTTCCCGTTCAGTCCTATTTATTTCCCCTTCCCCTATTGCCTTTCCCCTTCTAGTCACCATTGTCTTCAAAGACGTTTCTTTCTTACTTTCTTACCTTCTTGAAGTAGTTATGTCAGTAATGAACTCGGTTAAGTCTACTTCACTGTAATAAGTGACAGAATTATTTGAATTTAATTATTTTGTAGGTATAATAATTTTATTATTAGGTAGATAATAGACAAGCAGGCGTGCTTGAGTTAGTGGTTAGGACTGCAGACTGTAACGAAATTTACAGCCTCAGACCCGGCTTCGATCCTCGGCCACTGCTAATCGTTTACGGCTCTGTGTTGTACGGTAACTGGATGGTTGATTGAAACCCAATCTCCTTCGGTGCTCCTTAGTGACCACTACTTACTGTAGGGGCCTAGGGAATGAGACTCCTTTACTGTGGAGGAAGGGACGGGGATAGGTGAAAGGTTACAAAGACCGAGACGATCTAACGCGGTAGCCTCCTATTTCCTCACCCACAGTGACTGGTTGAGTCTGGTTGTATGAACTTCGGTTAAATCGACCAAATGAATAAATTATTATTATTATTATTATTAGGTAGATATTTAAATTTTATTATTACGTAGAGATTTGAATTTTTTAGAATGCAGATTGATGCAGAACTGGTTTGAAATTATCAGTACAGAAGAGGAAGGTTCTTTAAACTGTAATGTGAGTGCACATTTAAGACTTTAACCTTCATAAAATAAACAAGATTTTTATTTTGGGTTTAAATAACGTAAAAAACCAGTGAATTGTATTGTAGTTACAGAGCGCATCTCCACTGTATGTTAGCATTTCTATCCTCTTTTGCGCACTTTTGTTTAAGGATTGGGAGGCTAACGAAATTAAGCAGCTGTTTTGAAATTAGATATTAAGAAATGTATGCAATTGTGAGTTGTGCGGCTAGAAATCCACCCAAAAATAGTCCCCTACCAATAGTCACCTAATAATAGTCCCCAGAGATTTGATCCCCCATAAACAGTGGTTGCAGCTGCAGCTCCATGTTTTCGGCGCCTATAGTCTAGTTAGTTAGCCACATTAAACAGATAAGCGTGGGCGCGGACGCCCCTGCGAAATTCAGCAGTCAGACGCAATCTGTCGGAGACCTGCAGCAGCAACACGGTCAACAGACTGAAATTATTGTAACAAACAACAAAAACCTAATGATGTAGAAAAATGTCACAGCTGTTTCAACCGAAATTGTTTATCCAATTATTTCATTATATTACAAGAAATTACCAATTTATTCGTATTGCATCAAAACTTTTATTAACCAATAAAACCTAAGTATACGAAGACATTTCACCTTTCATTTACATCCTGCAGTAAAAACATGTTACGTACTAAATGTGATAGGACTATTAAAAGAGCCGCAATGGTAGGGGACCATTACAAACGGGGCACCATATGCTAGGGAACCATTACTTACGCCGTCCTTCTTGTCAGGGGTCCATTATATACAAGGGAGAGTTACATATGGGGTACCATTTGTCACAGGTCCATTATATAGTGATACTTTTGATGTGCTTAACGAAATTAATCATTACTTTTTGGAAATTAATAGATCTTATAATCCTATTAATATGCCACCGTGTGTAGGTAATGATGTGACGAACCCGATTATATAAGTTAATGAATTAATTGTACTAAAACAACTAGATAAGTTATGAATAAGGAAATCAAATGTAACTAAGTGCTTGTCGGCAAAATTACTTAGGGAAATGGGTTTTTTAATAGCCGCTCCTCTAACACATCTGTATAACTATTCTTTTAAAAATAATGTAATACCTCAAACTTGAAAAACTAGCTATATTACTCCAATTCCAAAAAACTTTAAAATTCCAAAATATTTTATTAAATAACCTAATGCCGTTGTCCTATACGGATTTATTCTCTAAAATTCAAGAAGGGTTCATGTTCGAATAAAAAAAAAATCAACAAATCAGTCCTAAAATTAGTAGTAACCAATATGGCTCCGTGAAAGGTGCGTCAACAACACACTATTTAGTTAATCCTATGGATTTTGTATATAAAGCACTTGAGACTCCAAATTCTTATGTTATCCTTGTCCTTTTAGATTTAAGTAAAGCTTTTGATCTGGTTGATCACAATGTACTGATTAGAGAACTTATAAAATTAGAAATAGATAGCTGTGATATTTTCTGGCTTGAAGAATTTTTGTATATAAAAACTCAATGTGTCAGAGAGGGCGATCAAGTCTCAAGTCTTACTAAAATTTTCAACGGAACCCCAAAAGGTACAAAATTAGCTCCTTTATTATTTAGAGTGTTAATAAATAGGATACTTTCAAATTTCCAGTCTATATACCAAAGGGAAGGTAGTGAGAAAAATAATTTTCTACATTGATATGTCGACGATTTAGCTTTAGGAGAAACAGCAATAGGAAATTCCCCGTTTCAAATGCAAAATTACCTTACGGATGATAATGATTGGGCAGTTGAAATAAAAATGAAGCTAAACCCTATAAAATGCTGTGTTCCGTTAGTAAGTAAGTCAAAAATGAAAAGTAATATTAACTTTCAATTATCACCTTATAATTTCTTTCTTCCTATAGTAAAAAAGGCTAAGTTATCAGGTGCACAAATTTTTGATGAGGTCTCGTGGACTGATTATGTTGATTTAATTACAATGAAAGCTTCAAAAAAAATATTTGTCTTAAGAAAAATGAAATATTGTGGTTTTAGTTAGAATTAATTATTAGACGCTTACAAAACATATATTAGAAGTAATTTGGAATATGCTTCCCAAGTAATGGGCCTTAATCTAAGTAAAAAATTAAATAAAAAATTTATACTGTTGAACGTAGATGTTTGGGAATAATCAAAAATTGCTATGTGAGTAAAAAAAGCACCAATTAAATCAATCTGGCAAAAACTAGTTTAATCCAAAAGATTTAGTGTATGGTTGAAACCATATCTACGACTCAATACACGATTTAATAGGCTAAATAAAAATTATGATTTAGTAAACTGTAAAACGGCAAGATATAGGAAATCATCCAAACCGTCTATAATAAAAGCTTTAAAGTAAAAATGTTATTACTTGTTCGTTTAATAGAATGTATGAAATAAGGTAAATACTACTACGTAATAATTAAATGTCAATATAATGTTACAATGTGTTTAGTATTATTACTACCACTTTACACTATTTTGTGTTATAATAGCTATTAGCTTAACCTTTCTTTCCTCGCGCCTAAAATATGTCGCGAGGGCTTCTTTATTTTTCCTCACATAATTTTTCTCTTATACTTTCTGTATTTGAGTATATAAGTTAATTTTAAGCAAATATTTATCTATCTCTACAAGTTCTGTTTTCAAGATTGATTAAACAAATTCATGTGTCTTTTTTGTGTATGTACAAGCTCAAATATGAATCAAAGAAATAAAAAAACTCAAATAATAATAATAAAGCGCGAAAATGCCACTAACTGAGCCACTGACGCCTGACCCAAGATATCCAATGATATGGGCCCCCACCCCCCAAGATAGAGGTTTCTCACAAGTACAAAGGCAGGGCACACAGTCAAATAGTGAATTGGTGTACCATCCTTCTCCCCACAGTGCGCACACGTAGGGCAGTCCAACACTGTAATCCTCCAACCGTGAGCTCCCAAAACCCCATGTCCTGTCACTAGCCCAATCAACTATCTTAATTGATCTCTGGGATAACGCACTCACGACGCATTGCCGTTTAGTGGTGCCGATATCCAGAGCTTGGCCTATCTACACCGCTGTTGCGTAGTCCAGTTCATTGTCTTTCATGCTCACGCCTAGCTCATTGCGCAATTGCGCAGTGGACAGCGGAGGGTGGGACTCGAACGATTGGTCTTGGACCAAACTGACTAATGCAACTTCCATCATGCGAAGCCTTTGCCAGCCTATCTGCCTCCTCATTACTTTTAAAACCCGAGTGCACAGGGATCCATACTAACACAACCTCACAACCCTTTTCAGCGAGTCTAAAGAGGTAAGTGTGACAGTCCCACACGACACTTGAAACAGTTTTAGGCCTAAAAAGTGCCTACGAAGAACTCTGACTAACACTGAATACTCTGACCGGAAGATCCTTAGTGCCATTCTTCAGCAGCTAATAGGCCGCCAAGGAAATATCGAGGGCCATACACTGGAATACAGAAGCATCAGCACCAAGATACTCAGACGAAGCTGTAAGAGTAACTTCATGGTTTGGGTCCTCAATCAAAACTCCACAGCCTGCATTATCACCATCACGTGAGCCGTCAGTAAAGCAAATCCCTCTAAAAGAGATGGATCACATCCAATTTACTCGCGACCCAAGTTCATCAGTAAACCTCCTATTCTTCAGGCTCTTATATATCCAGTCCACTGGCATCCAACAAATTAGGACAAAAGAGCCCTACCTCTCACAAACCACAGTATAACTGTTTGAGCCTCTAAACCAAGGAATTTTTGTCCACAACTTTTTGTTTCCAGCTTATGCATAGACCTAACAGCCACCGCCTTTAGACAGATGTCCACAGGCATAAGGCCAAGAAGACACTCCATCGCTCCCTTTGATTGAAGCCCACCCGTAATCATAAGGCATGCTTGGTGCTGTACCCTACCCAACACATTAACATACGAGGTTTTCTAGAGTGCAGGAGCCCAAGCCACATAACTTTACTTCATCATTGGACGGACAAGAGTAGTATAGGTCCATCTAGCTACAGTAAAAGATAGACATTATTTCCTTTTAACTATGCGTTTGCATCTGGACAAGGCAACTTGCGCTCTTATCTCCATTAACTTACAATGAGGCATCTAGATCAAGTGCTTGTCCAGTGCAACTCCTTAATACCTCCAGGGTCTCCAGGCTCACTTCTCTGTACCTCACAGAATTAGGAGAGAGCGTGGTGTTTTTAGTGAACAGAATCAACTCAGTCTTCTCAGCATTAGGGTTTAATCCCACCTCCACACACGAGTCACTAATAATATTTAGACTCTCAGGGACCCGATGGGTTAGTGCGCGGAGCACCTTGCCGCTTTGAAGCACTCCTGTATCATCGGCACACCCCTGTGATAGAGTAGATGCCGCCCTTAGTCTAAGCCTAGTTAAAAAATCATCAATAACCAGGTTTCACAGCAAAAGGTGATATAACCCTACCTTGCGGACACCCTCTCTCCACCCTTTGTTCTCTAGAATGACCACTAATCTCAGATACTACACGTCTATGTCTAAGATTAAATACGATCCACCTTTTTAATAATGAGCGGATACCAAACAAATCCAGTGCTGATGTAATAGCACTGAATGACACATTGCTAAAAGCCCTTTTAATGGGTGCAAAAGAACGCAGAATTATATGTCCTGACTTTAATGCCCTCTCCTACGCCACTACTCTGTGAATAGCCGCATCCGTGGAGAGACCCTTGAGGTACGCAAACTGATGATTAGCCCTGAGCCTGCATTGCAGTTTAGGTGTTTTAATGTGCTCATCCACCAGTGTTTCTAGGACCTTTGACATGACAAGAGCTAGCTGTATGAGCATCAACAAAGATGCCTCACAGTACTCCCCTCTACTCGGCTTACGTATAAATACTAGACTAGCCACCATCGTGCACAGCGGTACAGTGCCCAATGCAAGGCAAACCTGATAGAGTGCAACCAGCCGCCCCAAAATTACTGGTAAATTCCTCTGTAGCAGCACCAGTTTATTACCATTAGCCCCCGCAGACTTGTATGGACTAAAGCTTCGAACAGCAGTCAGCACCTTCCTCTCAGTAACAATTTCTGAGCAGCCATGCAATTCCATAGCGCGCATGCCATGGTCCATCATATACCGCTCCCTACTATTTAGCCTAGGAAAGTGATGTTAAAGAAGCATGCATGCATTTGGGCAATAGAATCTGGAAACACAAGGAAATAATTATATACTACCAGGTCATTAGCATAAAAAACAAAATCTACACCACTTTAAATAACTCCAAAGACTATATTTTAGCAAATGGTAGAAAGCAGTGGTCCTAAAACAGACCCTTGCGGAACTCCAACACACAAGTCAAACAAGGCCGATACTTTCGAAATTTGTTTTAAATTTTTGAACCTGCAAGTAGTCTACCAGAAGTTTTAATAGTGTACTGTTAATTTTTTGAACATCCCAAATTTTGAGTAACAATTGAGTGTAGGACTGAATTAAAGACTTTCGGTAAATCTATAGACTGCTATGAATCTTTTACACTTTTAATTTATACAGATATAAGCATCTTCTAAAAACTTTAGCGTTTCATCCTAGCATGATCGGTTCCTTCTTAAACCATGTTGCTGGTGGCTCAACTTAATTCTACTTAAAAGTCAAAAATAAAGCACTTTTTCGATTATTTTATCTAAAACTAGCGAAGTCAAAATGGGGCGATAAGATAATGCATCAAGATCAGAACCCTTTCCTCTATACAATGGAGTCACAACTGCACTCTTTAGCTTTGTTAGATACGATGTTGAGCAAAGAAACTCTGTAAAGAGAAGTACTAGGAGAAGAGCCAAAGACTAATTCGGACTACATTTAGATTTGAATTTAAAACAAGGTAAACTCGTTAACATCTCATCAGGGGTCAACGGCTCGAAGTCATTACTAGTAGGAATGCTATCATACAACTTATCTCGAACATTTACTTTCACAGTAGACGACTGAACAAAAAATGCAGATGCATATGCTTTTGATAATTTATCGACATCAGTAACAATTTCAGACTTAAAATGTGACTGTGCAACATCACAGCCATTATTATTCTTGCCTATGAGCCTAATATGTATTGCGCATACATTTAATGACGACGGTACTTCCTTAAACTTCTTACGGTAACATATATATTTAGCTTTTGAAATATTTTTATTTATATTATTTGTTTACGTTATATACTGCCTGAAAAATTCTTACAATTACATCTGATGCTGTAAATGTAGGCCAACCATGGGGTGGACTTAGCTTTGAATATATTTTGCTTTTGAAACTACGAACGATCAGACGACTTTTACTGTAACTCACTACCAGAATCTCCGCTGAACAGTCTACATTTAGTCTTTTAAAGTAATTCAAGTAATTTTGTGTCTATGCAGTTATGCACAAAATTTGTTTTTGTGGATAATTTAAATTAAAATAATTTGTTTATACGATCAAATGTTCTGGCTCAGTTCTATGGTGATAAAACAGAAATAGTGCTCAGTATTAAGACCTAAATATATAGTTTCACAGTAGAATTTTAAACACAATAATCAAAAGCGCATAAAAATAGCTAGAAAGGTGCATGAAAATTTGTCTTCCTGAGATAGTAAGTACCTGTACCGATTATTTTTTTATAAGCTTAACTATGATACATAAATTATGCGCATCGACTAACGTTTTGAAAATGACAAGACTGTTTAAGAATTGGGAGTACTTTCTTTCTTTGCAGCTAATAGCAAGAACGGTAATATGTAAATATTGATTTAAAAGCAGAAATGCATGTCGTATAGCAATAATTGTTACAGCGGTGGTTTGTCAAACCACGTTTTCAGCAGATAATGGAGTTCAAGTGATAAATTATATTTAGGTAAATGTACAACACTAATGTTAAGTTTTGTTTTAAATAAAGTTTTTTTCTTAGAAGTTGAGAGATTAGGTATAATAGCAGTAATTGATTATTTCTTTAGAAGTTATAATTGTGTGTTGGTGGAACAAGATGAATTAAAAAGATGTATGAAGATATAATTGTGGTGGAGAGACTGCAAGGACTAATTCAGTCGGTGCAGTAAATAAATCAGACGTAGCTTTCCGCACAATTAAATATTCCCTTTAACAAACCTAAAAATATATGATTTCTTTTATACTGAAATTAGGACGATTATTTAACAGCAATTATTGGAGAGAAAATTTCTTTTGGAAATTATTACAATTTTAGTACATTTGTAACTGCTCTAAAACCCTGTATTTATAGAGGTTTAATCGAGTAGGCTAACAGAACTTACAAGCGGGATTTGTGGTAACACAAAGAAAACTACTTTGTACCTAACTATTTTAATTAAAGAACAAGAAATTAATTTAGGTCAGATACGGAAAAAACCAGCCAGAAGCAGTTGTAGAAAAATACTGAGATAATACAGTAAAAAACATTCCAATTATAGACCTATTGTATGCAAGTTGGTTTAAGCTAAAAACAATATTTCCGTTTTAATATGTTACCTTAAGTAGCAGTAACAGTGACTTGCTAGAAATGAATGGAGTAATAAACTAATGCTAATTCATATCTATTTACAACTTAAGATTAACATATAGGCTAAATAAGCAACTTAATTGTGTACGCTAACGTATAGGCAAAGAAGAATATTGATTCACGTAAACGGTTCAAACATTTGAAACGCGACTTGGCATAAAGTAATTAGAATTAAATCCTTTAACTGTACATTAAGTCAAATCCATCTTCGAAATCATGTGAGCAACAGTCAAAGTTAGGAAAATATGTAATTCAGTTAAACGTATTATATACATAATAAGCTTGTTTGACGCCTATTTTAGATTTACGTATTTAAACATGTAATACAAGTACGACAAAACAAAACAAGTACAACATACAAATATTTTATTACTTGCTTTACTTCAAAACAAATTGAGGATATATCGGTCTTTGGTAATTTGTTTGTAATATTAGTTATTATAGCGTTGAAATAAACACACTTGTGTAGTTGTAAATTAAAATTAGTTATAAATTCATTAAAATGTAAAAATAATGATGTTACCAACTGAACCAAGTGCAGAGATTGTTGATATTTATGCATAAAATTCAATAATTTTAAAAGTTTAAATTATTTAAATATTTATAATTTTAAATTAATGTAATCAGAATTCTGTGGTATTATGAAAAATGAGAATATTTTATTGAAATTGAACTTGACTATGAAAGTTTTAAGTAAAAGTGGAAATAAATGAAATAATATCTATAATATGTATATCTGTGTAAAATATTATTAGGAAAATATAGGGTTGCCAGGTTAGGAAAGTCAAATTAAAAGACATTTTTTAATAAAAACCTATGAAAATTTGGTGCTAATTTACGTTGCCCCAATAGTCCAAATTACTGTCTTTAGGATACAAATGGATAATGCAAAACTTATCAAACAGCATTTAATCATACGACTTAGTACACAATATTAACATCGCATTTATTCTCAGTAGCACTAAACTAGCAAAGAAATTTGGTGTAGTGGTCTAACGGTGTTTTAGACTAGCAGTGTAATTATTTCGTATAATGTCACTTTGGTCCGCTAGTGCTATATTTTTCTTGTCCTTTTGCTCTTTAAAGTAAATATTTATTTTTCAGAAGAGAAATAAAATCGTGCAAATTATAACTGCACATTCGTATCACTTTCTTGGGAGGTGTGAAAAACATGTTTTACAGTTGTAGTTAGCACAATACTAATAGCTAATTACAGAATGTAAATATATTAACCTGCAAAAGGGCTTAATAATGCCAGCTTATTTTCGTAAGAGCAACTTTGCGATTTGTAATATAAAAATGAATGCAGCATGCAGATTAAACTAAACGTACAAGATGCTCTTTATTTGATTAAATGCGCAGGAAAAAATCTTTTGCGCATAATTATGTATTTGCATGTTTAGATAATAAAGTAAGTTTGTCCTAGCGTATATTCTTTAAGCTGCCTAATTCTATCTCCCATGAAAGTTGGGCACGCAAAGATTAAATGTGTAACGGAGTCTGGTACACCATATTGGCAAGCTTAACACTTATTTGTCGTACTTAGTACTAATTGATCTTTCCTGATCCTGAGAGTTACGTTATTAGTTTCAGCCAATCTCAGTTGAGCCATTATTCCTGCTTTACTAATTGCCACCCGCTTATTTAAATAGCTAGCTATTAGATTGAATCATGCATAGGCAAATTAATTTTAGTTATAGCTAGACCAAAGTGCTCTTTCAACGTCTCGTTTATATAAAATATCTGCAAGTTTTTCTATGATATTCTCTATTTCTACATCCCGTTTTTCAGCACTTATATTTTGCCACCAATCCTCGTATCCAATTTGAGCTAGCTTATTTTTGATTTGGGTCACCCAATTATAAGTTGCGTCGTTTTGTATATCGTTCATATCCAGGTATCTTAGTCTTTGATACACCGTACTTGGGATCCTAGTTTCTTTCATCGTGAGTATTTTGCTTTGGTACATTAACGCTTGTCTGAAGACAGTTATCTCCAATTTGCATCTGCTAGCTTCTAATTCTACTTATTATTTCGGGGTATTTTTTGAATCGCAGAAGTGACCTAATAAACCGTGTTTGTACCGGTTAAATAATTTCACTATATCTTAAACCCCAAATACCACTACTATATAGTACCGTAGACATTGATATTGACTTGAAAAATCTTATTTTGGAGCACCAAGAGTCTGATCTGCTTCTGTTAAGTATATCCCGTTTACAGCCATTTGACGTTAGGGCTTTACTTGTCAAAATCTTTGTAGCTTTGCTAAAGACCCCGGATGAATTAAATTGCACTCCCAGGTATGTATATTTCTTCACTATTCCAATGTTTTCCCCTCATACTTAAAGTTATAGTTTGATTTAGTGTTTGTCCATTTAGCAAATGGTAGAACTTTTGTCTTGTCGACGTTAACAGCTAGCTGGTTCTTTTTACAGTACAATTTAAGCGTTTGAAGTTTTGTGATTAGGTTTCCTTCTGAGTAGGCTAAAATAACTATATCATCCGCGTATATAAGCATAAAGATAGCCACTTTGTGATTTATGCTAAGACCTTGTAGATTATCCAGTGCAAAATACTTATCTTTGTCCGAGATAAATAGTAAGAATAGAAGAGGCGATAATAGTTCTCCCTGTAGTACTCCTTTAGTGATTGGTATTGGACCTGTGTAGCCGTGTTCAGTTCTGGCTTTTATTACTGCTTTGTTGTACAGACCCCTCAAAATCCTTAATATCATGGCGCTCAGACCCAGGTTAAATAGTTTGGCCCATAAGATGTTGTGACTGACTAAGTCAAATGCTCGTTTGTAGTCCACAAACATGGCGAATACTTTTTTACCTGGCAGACGTATATGGTTGTGCACAATGCCCAAAAGTGAGAAAATTTGGTCCATACATGATCGCGTTTTCCTGAATCCCGCTTGTGCTTCTGGAAAAAGGTTGTATTTTGTAGTCCATTGTGTCAGTCTTGTAAGTAGAATTAGGGCGAAGAGTTTAAGAACGCAGCTTAGCAATGCGATTCCTCTGTAGTTTGCGGGATTTGAACGGTTTTCTTTTTTGAATTGAGTTACCACTTCGACTTCCGCCTAACTATCATGGCATTGTTCTGTACTCATGATTTTGTTAAAACAATTGAGTAGATTTAACTTCCAGGAGGGTGGGAGTGCTTTCAGGGATTCATTTGAGATACTGTCTAGTCCAGGAGATTTATTGAGTTTGCATTTTCTGATAGCTAAAGCTAGATCAAAATATTGAATTTTATTATCTGTAATGTTGTCGCCTACTCCATAAAACTCTGTAAGCACAAGATTTGTTTTTTGAGCCGTTACGTTACTATAGAAACTTTTCCACTGTTCTACATTTATATTGTTACCATTATTACTGCTTTTATCTTTAAAAAGTTGGACTGTGTTCTAAAACTGACTACTATTTTTAATATCAGCTAATTTTTCTCTAAGTACAGAATAATATTTTTTTTTGGCTTGCTTGCAAACTAGTTTAAATTTTTTCTTTGGTCTCCAACTTTTTCATGGGTTCCAAACTTAAAATCTAATTTTTTACATTTAATCTTCCAAACCTGCATATTATATGCTTAACAGATGTTATGAAACCAGAGCTTGTTTCTGAAATTAAACAAGTATTCTAGAGGACACATATTTTAGTTCTTTTGCTACTTCAAACATGTAATTTGCAATATTATTATTTATTTTGTTTACATCGTCTTTGTCATTACTATAAGTTAGTTGAGCCTTTATAGCTAGCGTAAACTTCGCGAGTCTATCCCAACTTAATAATATTTTTTGTTTAAGGTTATCGGTTGTTTGTGGTGTAAACTAACGCCAACTGGTATTTATACTTACAGCTATAGGTACATAGTCGGACAAATTTATGTTAAGGCATTCCATCTTCTGTACAGCATTATTAAGATTATAGTGAACTAAACAAAAATCTATAGTTGACCTACCTCTTCCTCCCACATATGAGTAATTACCAGGAATATCCAGTGGCACTTTACCATTCAGAATCGCTAGCGAGCATGTTTTTACGAATCCAATGAAATATGGAGCCGTGGAGTTCATCCATCCATCACGTGAAGTTCGACTGCTGACAAGGTAACTTGTATCAACTAGTTCGTTTTCTAAAATGCCTTCACAACTTCTTTTTGCATTAAAGTCTCCTCTAATAAATAACTCATTGTTTAAGCTGTGAGGACAGACTCTACTGCTTCCAATAGTTCTGTGAATATAAGATCAGTAGAGAACATGTTAGTATTCATGTATACATAACTAATGACAAAAAGCTCTGCAGTTTTGATATACTCTACTACTATTAACATTATATTATTATTATTATTATTATTATACAGTACTGATTTATTATTAAATTTCATCCTATTTATAAGAGCACTCAGCCCATTTGATGCCCTACCGTTGATACTTCTTCTACTAGCAGCACTATAATTACAGTGAAAGTTTTGAAAATTTTAACCTAAAACTAGTTTTTCCGACTCAATCCATGTTTCGCTTATACAGATAATATCTTGCCTAATTAATGTTTCATAATCATCTTTATCCAGATAACAAAAGTTTTTCATACCGTTGACATTCCAATATTCAATTTTAAAAAGATCTGTAACCGTTTTAGTTTTGTGTGTGAGCCGAAAATGTCAGTTCTCAATCACTTAAGGTTTGTACTATTACTTTTGTACCTGACACTAATGGCTACAAATGCAAAATACCCAACTAATTTAACATTCGTATATGCGGGGTCCTCTTGTTTGATCTTGTATTGTTCAACTAAGTACTTTTAAACCTCCTGTTCTTTCTTACTACAGCATCGTTGAATGCGGACTTCTGGCATCTTATTTTTTAGTTTTGATTCACTATCCATAACCAAAAAGACTTTTAATCGGTCAGCTAGCTGAGCAAAAAGAATTGAGTGTTTATTTGAATTTTTATTGTTGACTCTGTTTGCACTAATAATCTTCACAGTTGATAGTTCAAGTTTTTCCTCCAAAACTAGTTTTGCATCCTCGGCAGCTGCGCGTGTGACTAGTAGACCAGTTATCATAATTTCTTTGCTTTTTTTGTTCGTTCATACCCTTTAATTTTTGTTTCAGCAACTTCCAGCCTTATCGATACTTCAGATAGCTGTGTTCGAACTACACTTATCTCTGTTTCTTGTTTTGAGATGGAATTATTAGCTTTTGTTACAAGAGTTTGCCAATATGCGTTTACATTACTTTTTAGTTGCGAGAAATTGGCACATATATCTGATTTTAAAGTTTGAAACTGTGTGGCAGTATTTGAGTTGACTTGTAAGGTTACTTGCAAAGTGATCTGCTGACCCATTTGTGTTAATTGTTGCATTAGTTGTTGATTCATGTATTTGGCAAGTTGTTCTTGTCCAGTTTGCATCGGCACTGAGCCTCTGATCTCCGTCGTATTTTCACTCATCTATTAGTACCTTCTTTTGGTCTTTATTACTACCTACTACCTAAAATATGTGTCTGGCTAGTATCTTAACGTCTTTTCTATTTTAGGAAAAGATTATATAGGCCTTCGGACTACGTTTGTAAGAAAAAGAAGCTTTTCGATTTTAAAGTTGAATTGGGGATCGCTGATAATGATTGAAACTAGTTCCTCTTCTGTTTGAGTTCTGTATGTATATCCCACAGTTATTGGCATCCTATAGCGTGGCCGATTTCAGGACTTCTAAATATATTAGCTAGTTTGAGTTTTTACTAAACTTTGATCGAATATCAAATTTCCTTATACTTTAGAAACTAGTAAGTGTTACAGTTTTTGAATACAGAGAGATTAACTAGTTCATCAGCAAATCAAAGCATGACATGACATCTCTCCACCCCACTCCACCCCACTCCACCCCACTCCATCCCACCCCACTCCTTTTCTCTTCACCGCTCTTCACTACCTACTACACAGACACACAGAAACTACACAACGGAAAATCATTTCGGATTTTCCTCTCTCTCCTTACTTGAATTTTGGCTTCAGTTTTGTTGCGGCCCGTCATCTTTAGCTCCTAAAAATAAATAATAAAATTTATTTTTCTTTAAATAAAATTATACCTAACTGTGTTTTGTAATCTTCTGTTGGTCCTGTTGGCATCTTCTAGTCCAGTACTTGTAAGAAATTAAATTAAACTAAATATTACTAAGCAAAAAAACTATTTGAGATTACATACTAACCTTCACTAATTGTTTGATACTTACATGCTGATTCTTATACTACTAATTGTTATACTACCTACAACCCCGAATTCCCTAACTAAAGAATAAAATATTACTTGGGTCTGTTCCTCGGTTTTCTTCTGCCTTCTTTGTTAAGCGTCACTCCAACGCCGGTTTTCCACAGTTTTTTCACTGAACTTCGCTCCAGTCAAGGATACTACAGCAACCTCTCATTGCAAGCGAGTGCCCCTATTCATTGTTCCTGCCTTTGGTACTACTCTCATCTAATAGGATACAACAAACAATTAATTATAAAAAAATCTTACCTGCTTTATCCTGGCTTTTTGTCCTATTGGTGACAGTTGCAAAAAGTCCTACTTTTCTTTGTTTTTATTCTTAAATTATTTAAATTGAAAATAAAAATTAACAAAACGTAATATCAGAAGAAGCTCCACGCAAAATTATTTAAGATTTTAAACACATGAAATTTTGAAAATTTTGTCAGGGAGACACCCATTTATTACCCATTAGCACCAACGCTAGAAGCTGCGCATATATTATATTTCTACAAAACAAGGGGCTTCGCTCCTTTTTTAGGGGCAGCCATAACAGTAATATGGAGCAGTAATATATCGTATATAGTGTTATATGCTTTTGTTATTTTTTTATTCTGCTTTAAGGGCTTTAAAATAAACTGTAACTCGTCCAAATCAGCCCCTCCGTTCATATTTCGTGTTTATACTCGTTGAAATTCATAGTACTTTTGTTTTCTAGAGACATTAAAGCGTAATTTGTCCTGTAATTAATAAATAATAATAAAATAAAAGAAACCAATAAGGTAAGAGGGTTAAGTCAGGCGAAGCTCCACGCAAAAATTTTTAAGATTTCAAACACATTTTAAAACAATATTGACCAAGGCTCATCCAAATATTACATACTGGTGTTAACGTTTGGGACTGCGCATAAATTATACTTCTATAATTATTGATTCCTCGTGTATAATAAATCGTTTTTAACTCCAATTTAGTCAATCTGTAAACTATTAAGCAAAACAAAACACCTAAACCACTTTTAAAAATTTTATAAATTTGACAAGAAAAGATCTTTAGACCTTCAAAGAAAACAATTTCTAGAAAACGATGAATTGCTAAGATTTTAAAAATTATCTTTTGCTGCAAGTAAGTCGGAATAAGACCCAAACCGTCAAATTCGATCCTTGTTGCAGTCTTTAACCCCGTTTGACACTCGTGTTGTTAATGATGTTTGGTTAGCTCAATTTAATGGTTTTCAAATGAGTCTTAAGTTAGATTATGAAATAATTGTTACCCATTTGGAAAATATTAGGTCTACTTCAAAGTCCCCTGCTGTTATTACATGGTTTAGTGGATTTTGGACCCAATAATCACTGATTATACATGAAAGGTGTGTTCATATTTGAGGATTTTGAAATGAATTTACGCTCCTTCATTACGGAGGAGACACGTATGGAATCCACAATTGCTGAACAGAAGGGTTATGCATTTGATTATTGTATGACAGGTACTCAGTATGTATCAAACATGAAGGATTTAGTTATAAAGGTTCACAGTCGTACTCCAACAATTCAGCTAATTCGGGCCTTTAGAAAAGAACTTCATAAAAAGATTAAACGAGTGTTCAGTGCTAATTAATTTCAAAGAAGCAGGCGTGCTTGGGTAAGTGGTTAGGACTGCAGACTGTAACGAAATTTACAGCCTCAGACCCGGCTTCGATCCTCGGCCACTGCTAATCGTTTACGGCTCTGTGTTGTACGGTAAACGTCACTGGATGGTTGATTGAAACACAATCTACTTCGGTGCTCCTTAGTGACCACTACTTACTGTAGGGGCCTAGGGAATGAGACTCCTTTACTGTGGAGGAGGGGACGGGGATAGGTGAAAGGGTACAAAGACCGAGACGATCTAACGCGGTAGCGTTTTTTTTTCCTCACCCACAGTGACTGGTTGAGTCTGGTTGTATGAAATTCGGTTAAATCGACCCAATGAATATATTATTATTATTATTAATTAATTTCAAAGCAAAAATGAATTCTGTGCATGTTTGGAAAGATATTTAGCTGCAGAGGCTGATCACGTAATCAAATCTACAACTACAGTTCGTTATCAGAATGCGTATGCACAGGCTCCCAAAGACTCTCCACAATTGCGTGGCTTATCCACAAAAGAGGAACGTATGCTGAGAGAACTGAAAAACAGATCCCAATGCTCCCGGTGTGGCATAGTTAGTCACTTAACTAATGCCTGCGAATCTCGCAACAAGCTGAGCTGCACTATCTGTAGGCGAAATAACCACACTAAAGAGAACTGTTTGCAAAAAGCCTGGTAACACATTTAAGAAATGTAATGATTGTAAGTATCCCAGACATCATAAGAGCGAATGCAACACCAAGGCAAGATACATTCAAAATCAGCAGAAAGCACTTGACGCCGTCTAGCATTTCAAAGAAATCAGGAAATACATTGGCGACCGACTGTACAGTCTCAAGGATTTCATTCACAACCACAAGTTTGAAACAATTTTGCACCACCACAAAATCAACAACAGCAACAACAACAACTTATACGTGAGCAACAGCAACAACAACAACTTATACGTGAGCAACAGCAACAACAACAACTTATACGTGCTTTACATACCTCACAGGACACCCCGTCGTTATTAGATTTGGAGTTGACGCCGGAACAATTTGCGGAAAACTAAAGTATCCGACTAAGTGCGGGACTAGCCGGACCAGTAATAAGACTCGTACATTCTATAATAGTAAATATAGCAACAGTAGTACAGACGGTCATAGTAGTAACTCGGAGAGTATATGTAGTACACGTAGTAGAGATAGCTCAAGTAAGCATAGTTCAAAGAACCCCGCCTCGAGGTTAGTAAATCCCGCTTACTATACCTTCAAGCCACGCACCGTTACACCCATTAATTCTAAGCTCCCTAAACTAAAGCCTCATTTTAGTACCTCTATTAAACCCAGCGTGACACCTTATAACTTAACGATTCCCGAATCAATTCCACATTTAGGTATTACTCTTGTTATGTCCGTAGAAAGAAAAATTACCGCTCACAACGTTTTAAGGACTATAATAAACCAAGGTTAGCGTCACACCGTAAACGAATTACCTCTATTAAGTCAACTAATAATTCAAATCAAGAATTATCGTGTTCTAAGGGTAGGGTACTCGTCAATAATACTATTTACACCAAAACGCACTACAATTACTCTCAAACAAAACAGCAGTTTCCTATAGGAATTCAGATACAAGTCAAGATTGTCGATATGCCCCTAATGCCTGGTAAATGCCTTCAAGCATTAGTCGACCCAGGTGCTAGCTTAAGTATAATCTCGTCAGTATTTGCTTATAAACTAAAAACTACTAATCCAAGCTGTATTAAAATTTTTTAAATTGATACCATCTGTGCAACTCAAATTGCTAATTTAGAGGATACAAAAGCTATTGATTTCAAAGCAGAATTAGCATTTGTAACAGAAGAAGTTAAATTCACACACTCATTTGCGATTTTAAAAGGGGGTACATCCAAGTTGGTATAAGGTATAGATATCTTTCGTAAATACTAGCTAAGACTAGATTTTGATGAGTTTAAACTAATTTCCCGTACACCCTTTTCGTTTTCGCCTTGCTTGCTAGACTCAATTTGCTCAGCCACTTGCCGTGATTGCAAGACAAGCAGATTGTTTACAGCGACAAAGGAAGAAACTGATGCACTTTTAGCTAAATAAGATAAACGGAGTGGTGTGTTTACATTTTTGAACAACACTAATATTTCAAAGATAGGGACATCATTCTCCAATACAACTAAAGAAGTAAAGCCTGCACTCAAACCAGTCTTTCACAAGCTACGCCGATTACATACTAATAGACTATATGAAATATTGCCTTGCTCTATACAGAAAGTTGGTGTTCACACCGATGACTCAGTAAACGGTGATTTTGTTATCTTCCTAAATGATCATATAAAGACAAATGTAGCACTCGGCAATTCGGTGATAACAGTTAAAAGAGGACGAGCAGAAACCTACGTTGTTAATTTCAGTAAGAATGTCGCCACACTACTAAGACTGCCGTTGTTTGGTACTTTAGATGAATTGTCAAGTAATCAATATTGTGCTCACGACGTACCTAACATTAACTAACCGACCTCTTTTACTAAGAAAGAAAAAGACCTTGTACACTTTCCCCCTACTTCACCTAAACTTACGGATGATGATAAAGCAAAGGTCATAAAATTTTTTAGAGCGAAAGCAAACGCGCGCCTTTGCGTTTAGCGATGAAGAATTAGGTACGGCAAAAGGAGTCGTGTGTGATATTAATACTGGATCAAGTCCACCAGTACATTTGCGACCTAACAAGATTGCACTAAAAGAACGTGAAGAAGTTAAACGTCTAGTCCTTGCGGATCGCAGGCTGGGATTGATTAAAGAGTCAACGTCACCATATAGTAGCCCAGTGTTTCTTGTAGACAAAGCAGATAATACTACAAGAATGGTCATGGATTTCTGATTAGTGAATTTGCAGATACGAAAGGATCTATTTCCATTACCAGTATTATCTGAAACCTTGGAGCGTTTAGAAGGAATGGGAGTGTTCTCTACTCTTGATTGTCGATCTGGATTTCATCAAGTCAAATTATCTAAAGAGGCACGACAAAAATCAGCGTTTGTGTGTTCCCTAGGAAAATTTTAGTCAACAGTTCTCCCGTATGGAATGGCCAACTCACCTGCTGTGTTCTAACGAATTATGCTTAGTGTGTTAGGAAACCAGGCATACCAATTTTCAAATTGCTACATTGATACTCTCTCAGCAACTGCCCTCCAAGACGGTTGTGTCGTTGGAGCTTGCTCGTGCCACAATCAGGGTTACAGGCGTCCCTTTAAGCCATAGAGCCCTTGGATGCTCTCATCTTTACTGCAGTTAGGGGGGCCGGTACCTGACCAAATTCGGCGAAGATACCCGGAAATGTTCTCAACTTTGATCTCAGCGAGACCGCGTTTTACTACGGAGTGCTTGGGAGGTCACAATAGGTAACTACTTCCTGGAACTTACTCTTTGGCCTGTAATTTCGTTGTCATTGGAAACTTCACGAGAATTTCTACATCCAACCATCAAGTATGAAGAGAAAAAGAAAATGTCAAGTCTGCACTCTCAAGCTAGGAATATACCAAACTTATTTTACCTGCTGTGTGATGTGTCGGTACATTTTAAATGTGCAAACTCTGGATTATCACCCGAAAATATCACTTGCTGGGATTCATGGTACTGTTTAGACTGTAACAATAATTAAATTAATTTACTATGTATAATTTGTCATGTAAATTCAGAATTTAAAAGTACAATTGATCAAGACTTAAGAATATGTTTGAATGCCAGTGAAATGTGATAATTTATCTTCAGATAGTAGTTCCTTTGAAGATCCATTTAATAATGTTGATTTATTGTGCAAGGGCGTAAAAATAACTCACATCAATTTGAATGGCCTTTCTGTTTCAAAAATTGAGGATGTAAGATTATTTATTGATACTTATAAAGTAGATGTATTGTGTGTTACTAAGTCTAAATTACAAACAACTATGCCTATCGGCCTATATGTAATAGCAGGCTATAGGCATGTTAGGGTAGGCAGGACACATCGTGGCGGTGGCAGTACAATAATTTATATTAAGGAAGACATTGAATGGCTAGAACAATCTATTTGCATACATAACAAGAATGTTGAATTGGAGATTAATACTTTAAAGATAACAAAGAAACTCTGCCGTCCTTTTATGTTGTCTGTAATATATAAGCCTCTACATGTAAAAATATCAACTTTTCTTGACAATTTTGAGACTCTTTTGACTAGCTTATCTAAAAGAAAAGCAGACAGCGTTAGCATTGGGGACTTGAACATAAACCTCAATATGACTAATATGGGACAGGATGGCAGAGACCTTTGTACAATCTCCTCAAGCCTTGGTTTTCAACAACTAATAACTAATGATACTAGAGTAACTAATACTTGCAGCTCCTTGATTTACTATATATATGTAAATAATAGTGATCTAGTTAAGAGTGCAGGGGTGTACACATTTGGCTGTTCAGACCATCATCTTATTTATCTAATTCGTAAATTACCCAAATTACACTATACCAAAGACATTATAAAGTCTTGTAATTATAAAAATGCTGATTGGGGGGTAGTTTGCTCTGAGTTAAAGCTGATTCCATGGAAAGTACTTAAATGTCTCTGGACTGCTGATGACACGCTTTCTTCATTTCTATTAAATGTAAACTCGATTCTTGATAAGCATGCCCCTGTTGTCACACGATTAGTCAAGCACAAAAGAAGTGATTGGTTAACTGGTGACATGAAACGTAGGATGCATAGGCGAGATTGTATAAAGGCTCTGTGCTTAAAACCTTTTGATAAAAGACTATGGGCAGAGTATAAACAAATTAGGAATGCGATAAACTCAGAAGTTAGGTCCAGTAAGCTGGCCTACTTTAAATCCACTTTTGACAAAAATCCTACCTCTACTAATATCTGAAGTACGTACAACTATATAACAGGAAAGAACCAAAAGCTGCATAAGATCACAGAATTAGAATGCAATGGTCAAATAATACACTCTGACTCTGAAATTTCTGACAATTTAGCAAATGCTTTTATGGTATCTACTGATAAGACGACTGAGTTATCTGACTTTTATATTAATATGCAGTGTCTTCCTGAGGATGTAATTTCAATAAGTGTGGATGAAGTCAAACGAGCTTTTTTCAAATTAAAACCAAAAAATTCCAACTCAGATAAGGATTTAAGCTACTGTGTACTTAATATTTGTTTAGATGCCCTAGCTCTGCCTTTATCAATTATGTACATGCACTCTCTGAGGTTAACGTCTTTTCCAGTGGCTTTTAAGATAGCGACGGTAATTCCTATTTATAAAGGAAAAGGCAGTAAGTTAGATGCAAATTCATATCGTCCCATTTCAAAGTTATTAATATTATGTAAACTTTTTGAAAAAATTATTCAGCGGAGAATAATGAAGGAGGTCATTGATAAGGGCCTTCCTAATCCAAACCAGTATGGTTTTAGACCTGGTAGATCATGCTTTACTGCTATTCTTAAAGTTACACAGGATATTTTTAGTAGCATAAATACACCTAAAGGTAGAAGCCTTGCTTTGTTTATTGATCTACGTAAGGCATTCGATTCAGTATCGCATGTTATTTTACTACAAAAACTAAAGGATAAATTCAAGCTTAGTAATAATATGTTAAAACTAATAGCTAATTATCTTTTGGATCAGTCATTCTGTATACAGAATGGTAACTCTATGTCTGATAGTTTTGACTTAAGAATAGGGGTTCCTCAAGGAAGTATTTTGGGCACTTTACTTTTTATTTTATTTATAAATGACATAAACGAGGGTATTTGTTTACACCATTTGTATGCATTATATGCTGATGACCTGATTATATATATCTTTAGTAGTAATGTAGATGAGCTTGTGAATACTATGCGACTGGCACTATTAAGTATAAATAACTGGTTTAGAATGAACTTGTTAAGAATAAATGCTTCGAAAACTAAACTTATGCTGTTTCACAAGGCCAATGATAATGCTTAATACAATAATTTGTTAATTTTATGTGATAATGTTGAGGTGGAAGTCGTTTCTAGATTTAAGTACTTAAGTGTAATTTTAGATTCCCATTTAAATTTTAAACGACATTTTGTTTATGTTAAAAAACGAATGGCATCGGCCATTGGTGTTCTCAATAATATTAGGCGATTTCTAACCTTTAAAGTATTCTGCATTATGCTTAATGCGTATGTCCTTACTATTTATGACTATTGTGCACCAATCTGGGCAGTGCAACCTGATAATGAACTAGCGAAGATTCAAAGGATAGTAAATAGGGTTATTGTTAACTTTTCGGATTACCCATTGTGGATAAGGAAGTCTAATAAAAATGAGGTTAGAATTAATGAACCTACTGTCCTTGACTTATATCTTATCTGTTAATGAGAGGGCTACAAATATTATGTATATTTTTGTTTTTAAATTGTTAAAGTATGGTTCCGATATAGAGTTTTCACAGGACTTCATCGTGGTTAAAACCTCTCAAAGAGTAACGCGATCATCGGATGGAATTGTACTAAAAAATAATGTTAAAAATTGTTCTTCGATTTACACACGCTCATTTTTGTATAGAATTGTAAAGGCCTGGAATAGCTTACCAGTTGACCTGAGAAATACAGACTTAACATTGGAAAATTTCAAAATTGAAATTGGTAGCTATGCAGTTGCCTTGCGTGAGTCGAGGTTCTTCACTATTTATAAACCTCCGTAATTGAATGTGTAGTTATCTGTTGATTTGTTTACGATAAGGCAACCTCATATATGAAATGTAAACCCAACGCTGGAATTGTATAATTTTACTGATATTTGTGTCGATTTCTGATGCTTTATTAACTTTTTCCCTGATTTGGACACCCACTCAGAACGATTTGCTATAATACTCAAAAAGGCACAACAGGCAAACCTTAAGTTTAAACCCTCTAACAAGGGAATGACGCGACATGACTGACCCAGAATTTGAAAACACTAATTTTAAAAAATCAGGCTACTTTTAAATAGTATAGATCTAAAGTAACTCGAGTGCATTTTGCGTTATTCGCCTAGAATTGCGCAGCAAAGTTTTAAAAAATTCAAATATTAAAAATTTGCCGCCCTGTAGTTTCTACAGTTCTCAACCGATTTTGATGAAATTTAGTTTTTTCTGATTCTAAGGCTTTTATCTAAAAAAAGATTTACGGATTTTTGAAAATTCGAAAATTTTATTTTTTTTTGAAAAATTGGTTTAAAAAAACAGGCCTCAAAAATAAAGGTTTACTGGATTTTTTTTTAAAATATAAATTTCCGAATTTTCAAAAATCTTAAATTTTTTTTAAAATTAAGGCCTTAGAATCAGAAAAAACTAAATTTCATCAAAATCGATTGAGAACTGTAGTAGCTACAGGGCGGCAAAGTTTTAAAATTTGAATTTTTTAAAACTTTGTTGCGCAATTCTAGGCGAAGGACTCGAAATGCACTCGAGTTACTTTAGATCTATACTATTTAAAAGTAGCCTGATTTTTTAAAATAGGTCTTTTCAAATTCTGGGTCGGTCATGTCGCGTCATTCCCTTGTGTTTTTTTTGTTTTGATAAATTAAAGTTCTTGCGTCATGTAGTTAGCTCTGATGAAGTAAAAGTAGATCCAGATAAAGTAAAGGCAGTCAAGGAATGTACAAGACCAACTACTGTGAAGGGTATAAGATCTTTTTTAGGTGCATGTAATTATCTTAGGAAATTTATGAAGGGTTTTGCTACAATAGCGAGTCCTCTCACAGATTTAACTAGAGATAATACTCCATTCATTTGGTCACAAGCATTTGAAGATGCATTTGCAAATCTTAGAGATAGGCTGTGCACGGCACCAATCCTTACATTCCAACACCCAGACGGAGAGATCTGTATTGTTTCTGATGCTTCAGGACATGCTATTGGAGCCGTATGTGAACAAAAAGTTAACGATGAGCCTTTTAAACCGTTAAAATATACTTCAAGATCCTTGTTTGCAGTAGAAAGGGCGTACACAATCACAAAAAGAAAGTGTTTAGCAGTAGTACATGCATTTGAAAAATTTTGATCGTTTATTTATGGAAAACACATTGCGGTACATACGGATCACAGTAGTTTAATCTGGTTGTATAACTTGAAAAATCCTAACTCTAGGTAAATAAGATGGGCAGTAAAACTCGTAGGTTACGAGGTCGTCATGAAATACGTCCCTGGTAATTCAATTTTCTTAGCTGACTTTCTTTCGCGGTATACAACAAAGAAAGCAAATTTGCGTAAGATCCAAATACCTTTTGAGGATCTTTCGCCTAAACAGAATCTACTCGCCAAACCAATATTTACTTACTACAACGATACTCAACAACAAACATTCGTAGTAAGGCAAGCTGCAGACTCAGATCTTTCAAAACTTATATCACGTATACGGGGTATGGCTGCGATAAATAGTCCAAAAATATTCTATAAAGACTACGCACTATTCAATAGTATTTTATATAGATCTAATTCTAAGGTCCCCGGTAATCTCTGGAGATCAATTATTCCATCTGCTCTTAAATATAAGGTAATGGAAGCCACCCACAATTCCCCTGTAGGAGGACACCATGGATTCTATAAGACATTGTGTACCTCACGACAACGTTACTACTGGAAAAATATGCATAGAAAAATCAAGGCCTTTTGCAAAGCCTGTTACACCTTCCAATGCTTTAATGATGAAAACGTCAAGGCCCCTGGTCCCATGCATTGCATTGCACCCCCGACAAAACAATTTACGCGCGTAGCTATTGATTTTATTGGACCCATGCGACAAAGTCGATATATAAATAAGTACGCACTAACAATTATTTGAGTGGCAATTTTCCTGGCCCAAAAATATTGTTCTCGATAACGGTACGCACTTTTCAGGAAGCGAGTTTAAGTAATTCTGTGCCCAAAACCATAATTATTTAATATTCTCTTCCCCGTTCCACCCGGCCAGTAACGGCAATTGTGCAAATTCAAATAAAACTTTTAAGTGCTACATCAGAAAATATATCCAGGCCAACTATTGTAACTGAAATCAACTTCTCCCTAGGACTACCTTTTTAATAAATTTGCAAATATATGAAACTACTGGTTTTTCACCACATCATGAAGTTTTTGAAGTAGTTTCCCAAATTTTAATTGACCTTGAACTTTCCTCTATTGATATAAATAGTGACTTAACCCCTGACCAAAAATGTTCCAAACAACAGGAAAATTTAATTATTACTAACAACAGAACATTAGAAAGACAAAGAAAGACAAAGAAAGACAAAGAAAGACAATTTCTGCTCATGCGGCGAACCATAAGCAACACTCCTATAAGACGGAAGATTTTGTGTTATTATGTAATTTCACTAAGGGTGGGCCTTTTCCTAAGTTTAATCCTCCATTCTTTGGGCCCTTCAAAATAATGGAAATAATAGGGAAAGTTACAGTATTAATTTCTGCTTGCACGCCTGAAGGCAAACTAATTGCTGGACGGAATGGACAAGTACATATTGACCAATTAAAATCGTTCCACACACTCCAAGACCAGGACTCTGATTGGGGTTCTGATCACAATCCCAGTACATCAAACTCAAGTACACACAGCTTGACATCTACTGATCAACCATTGCACTCTTATAAGGCTAAAAATACTACAGTACAGACACAATCACATACAATTGAAAATGAAACGTCTCGATCCGAAACTACCTTAATTGCCGTTTTAGCTCTTAAAAACTTGCCTTCCGATAAATATTATACTAGTTCACCTGATAAATTACCTACCCCGTTAAAAGGCGAAGCACAAGGCTAAATAAAGGCGTCCATTTAAATAAGTACTCCCCGAATAATTACCATTCCTTACCTTGGCGTCCTTACCCTTGCATTACTTTCTCAATAAATATCAATGAATTAATCACACTTTAATCTTATTAATGGATCCTAATAACATTTTCAATCAGGATCTCTTGGCTGATAACTTTGATACTCCTACAGACCCCTTTTTTCCCGAATACGAAGACTTTTTTGGGTTAGAAGCTGCCCTTCAAGCAACAGCTGCTGAGTGACGAATTAATCAAGGTCCTTCCTCCCCATTATCTGCACTTCGTACATACCATTCTATCCCCACAACGTCCCCCGAACCTAGGTACATTCCTTAAAATAGTCAGGGACCCATTAATTACGATTCCCCATCTACTGTTAGTAAACCTATACAACCTATTGTAACCCAAGAAACACGTGAAGCAATGAATGAGGAATACACTTCCCCTTCTATCACTTTGACTATGATGGAGAGAATGTCAGGGTCTACGTATAAAAGTGAAAAGGGACTTGGCAAGGAAAATCAAAAAGGTCTCCTGCCGGTTCCTATTACTGATTATGTTCCCTTTTGAAAGCCTCATGAACCTGTTTCTCAAGAAACACTGAGACTTCCTATTAGTTTTGTACTCTCAAACGACCCTGTGCCAATAAAGCCTCGTATCACAACAAGATCTGAAATTACTACAATTCAATATTACGAAAGCGTAGCGCCAGCACCATTCGCCACTGAGGTTATCCTATTACCTGGTAAACAGAGAGCTTTCTTGCTTGAAATATCTTTTCACAGAATCGGGACAATATCTAATGTAAAATGTCCTGGCTGTGACCAGCCAGGCTATTTTTATAGGAACTGTCCCTATAAAGCGTCCAAATCGGCTCTGTTCACTGAAAATGGTGAGATTCGCTGTTTTGTTTGCAGGAGAGCTCATTACGCGCATGACTGTTCTTTTGGCGAGAGAGCATACACTTATCGCGGCGACCACTTTCATACCATGCTTATCCCCTTGGAACACCCTTATAAAAAAATAAGATTTAATTAGATAATAGATATATAATAGAATCACACATTTTTCTAGGTTAGTGTAAATTTAATTATCAATAATTATATTAATACTTGCCGAATGGCCTGATTTAACCTTTAATTGTTCAATATATCATTTTGCTAGTGTAAAACTAGTCTAGTAGTTACTTAGCAATAATTTTCCCAGTCTTTCTATCGTATAATAAGTTATAGTGTTTGTTTGTCAACTTGTTCTTTTATCATAATTGTTGTGAGCTTACATGTAAGCATGTTTAATTTTAAGGTTTGTACTTAAACTTGCAGTAATAACGTATGCTGTACTCTATGGATCCTAGATAAGTAATTACTAAAGTCTTGTTTAATATGATAATTCAACACATTAAAATAATATAATTTTATAACATTTGTAATAGATAATACTCAAATTCTTTATCTTAACGTACATAATTATTACTCCACTGATACGTCCCTACTACCTCTTTGGTAAGGGCACTAAAATCGTAAAGAACAGGGAGAGTAATGTGAAGGTCGGATGCAACCATAGTGATTGCATCCGCCGTCAAAAATCCAAACACTCTCCCGCTTTACTCACAGTCGTGGTTTGATTTGCTAATTGACTCGCTACTGGGTCAATCAGCAAATCAAAGCATGACATGACATCTCTCCACCCCACTCCACCCCTCCACTTCACTCCACCCCACTCCTCTCCTCTTCACCGCTCTTCACTACACACTACACAGACACACAGAAACTACACAACGGAAAATCATTCTGGATTTTCCTCTCTCTTCTCACTTGAATTTTGGCTTCGGTTTTGTTGCGGCCCGTCATCTCCAGCTCCTAAAAATAAATAATAAAATTCATTTTCCTTGAAATAAAATTATACCTACCTGTGTTTGGTGATCTTCTGTTGGTCCGGTACTTGTAAGAAATTAAATTAAACTAAATATTACTAAGAAAAAAAACTATTTAAGATTACATACTAACCTATACTAATTGTTTGATACTTACATGCTAATTCTTATACTACTTATCGTTATACTACCTACAACCCCGAATTCCCTAACTAAAGAATAAAATAATACTTAACATTATACCGTGCTCTAAAACTATCTTATTACTAAACTATTATTATAAAAAAAAGAAAGAAAACTTACCTTAATATTAGTATGCTACAATATGTAGATATATATCTACTATACTATCTCTAATATCAAAAGTTGTCCTAGGTGAACATATGAGAAATTAGGCAACTAAATTCCGACAAGCTAAATCCGCAACCACTAGGTGCTTCGTGAACCGAGGAATTCAAGCAAAAAAAAATCCAAAATGGAAATAATAGGCCTTCTGATAGTACTCAGGGCAGAGAGAAGTATACAACCACCCTCGTCGAGTTTAGAACGACGACCATGTTGCCCCATGGTTTAATAGAGACTCGTGGTCTACTGGAGACCTGCTGTCAATGAAAAATTAAATGTTGATTGGCTATTTACATGTATGACTTGACTATCTATGGTGTGCTCATTTAATATAGAAGACATGCGGTCTAGTTGAAGATAGACGGTATTGAACCAATTTAAAGAGGATTTGGGGATTTGGTTGGTACCTACCTTAATTACTTTCATCGAGTTAGAATTAAGGAAATTAAATGAACTATAAGTTTTGAAAAACCATTTTAATTCTTTACGAGCGGCAAAATGTTCAATCGTATCTCTTACTTCGTTAAGGATTATAAAGGTTGTTAAAATACTTACATAGTGAGGGAAGAAAAATGATCGTTCCAGAAAAACGTTCTAATATTGTGAATTCTGGAACGATGCGATGGAACGAACGGAAACTTTTAAGTGAAGCTCACTGACCAGCGTTCAGTAGCTAAAGTCGGGAAAAACCCTGTGATGAAAGTGAATGTTACCAGTCATACGTTTTGTGTCTGGGAGTGACCAGGCCAAATTCGACATGGTCAGAAGTTATGGTGATGTAAATGAAGGAAACCGGGAAGTGTCCTTATTCTATCGGGACAGCCATTTTTAGCTTTTAATTAATTTCATGAGAACTACGTGACCCCTAGAGGTAAACTAAAGTTTACACATACTAGCTAGCTAACATTTAAAAATAATTGTCTCGTCCCAGTAGCCCTATGTTGGGGGGGGGAGTAAGCGACGAAAAACGCGGTGTCCTTATTCTATCGGGACACACTGTAATCCCGACTTAAGACTGTTTGGCCTTCTCTTCTACAAGCCATCGCTCTTGTTTACCTTCTCTCAGTTGTGAGTAGGGAAGATGGGTTAAGGGTGACTGACTCCTTCTGGGGCGGGCGTGATAAACTCGCACTATTGGAACCGAGCCAGGAACCGATACATCTGCTCAGCAGAAGAAGACATAACATGCTGATGAGCATATAAATCCACGGTCCCAAGGAGAACAGAGCGCTAAAATTCTTATATCGGTATACTAGTTGAACTAGAAAAATAAGTACACGAGCCGCTAGACTTGATCATGTGTATATGACATGTTCCTACCTAGTGGCTCACACAGTAATGTTGTAGAAAAACACAGTTGGAACCGAGTGGTGCATATCCGGCTGTATAAATACACACATAATAATAATAATAATAATATTCGTTAAAATCGGACAAATTTTAATCATACACTCTTTCAAAAAACCACAAAAAACTTTTAATATCCTTTCAAATGCTCTCGCCAAAACCCAAAAATAACCACCCTACAAAAATGTATGTTTTGCCCAGAAATAACCACTGCCCAACACTATACATTTTTTTGCGTATAACTATATGTAGTTACGGCAACGAAATACAATTCTTTTTATATGAAGCCTCTTGAAATCAGTTGTACGTCGTATAGGGCAGCTGGACCCCTCTCTCACCATAAAATACCCAACGTTATTTTTGCACACTCCCATAGTTGTCTAATTAATTTATTCATTCCCGTTTTCCATTGCATAAAAAGATTCGTACGAGTGCAAAGGCATGTCGCCATATTCTTCAGCATTGTTACAGGATACTGTACAGTAAACCGTACCGTGGCCGCGAAGTAGATGCTGAGCTAATAGCGTGTTGGTTTCATCATTAAAAAACAATGTGTTTGTAGTAAGGCTAACATAAAACCTAAGCTGCTGTCGCCGGTAAAAATGGTTTAGGTAAGAGTTTTGCTAGTACCAACGGGCTAGTTACATGTGCTGCAATTTTGTGTGGACTTAATCAGAATGGCTCTGGTGCGAGTAAGCTAGGTACGATTGTTGATGATATTGGGCTGAGTAAGAGCGATGCTAGTACAACCTGTCTCAGTAGCATTAGCAAAGGTACACGTTGCCTGAGTACAAGTTGCATCGTATGGAATAGGAACAGTAAGAGCGATTCCGGTACGATTAGAACGAGCACAAGTGGTATTAGTGCGAATTTCGCGTATTTTTGTTGTTCCATGTAACCGGAGCACAGAATTGAGATTAAATCTCGATTCTGATTCTTGTGGTCCTCGTAATAGTACCACAGGTACACAATGGCTGGATACGAGTGTTGCTAATACGATATGTACCAGTAAAAAAACGATCAGGGATGGCAAGTTTAAGCTTAATCTGAATCCGAAAGCTAAATTAAGCTAAATGTTTTGTTAGGCTAAATCAGAATCGGAATCCGAAAAGAACAAATTCTGTTAGCTAAATCTAAATCCGAATCTCCAATAATCTTCATTTTTAAACAAAGCTAAATCCGTAGGCTGTATTTTTATAGCTTTATGCAGGCTTTTTAATTTTTTATTCTCAACAACTTTTACTTCATTTTTTAGGGAGCTAACACAAAAAGTGGCATTCAAATTCTTGATTTTTCAAGCTCACCTACTATCAGTGTAATTTCTTTGAACATTGCGTAAATGGGTATCTTTAGCATTACGTGTCCTAATTTGACAGTATTTTACGGTCTCCTATTAACTGCATTCGTTTTGGGTGATAGGCATTTTAGGCATTTCTGACATTTTAGAAAAAACAATTAATTTGTGTCTGTTGTCTATTGTTTTGCATACTTCTCATATAAAAATTATTACATTCAAGTTTCTAATATTCATAGCGAGAATAATGTTATAATTGCATCATGTTCCTCGGCATTTATCCTCAGTCAAGTTAAGCAAATGACAACGATAACCTATGTTACGTTAATATTAAGATCGATTCCTGAATAGCTATAACTCTTTTATGTAACATTGTAGAACGAAGCCGCATATCTTTTGGAAAGGACTAAAAAAAAGGATGGAATAGTACCACGAGCACCCACAAGCGAACCTATGACTTCAAGATTCTTAAGCTGGTATTTTTCAAGAAAGTAAGGAATACATGGATTGTAATGAGCTTGCTTTTCAACGTTCATCAGCTTGACTTGAAAAAACATGACACTCCGTGTTAAAGATATAGCCTTTTAAGCAACGCTAACGATATTATTATGTATGGCGACCAGTGGGAGTCATACGGTAGGTTAAAATTAATTTATTTACATTGTACATTTTTAAGTAATAAAAGGATAATTCATTAAGGCGAATTTCTAGATGAGTAATGTATACAATGATGTAATGTTATTTATGCCAACGGATGTAAGTCATGGAGCAATTGTAATGGAATTATGTATTGTGTAATACTCTTGTGAAACTCGAATTGAGTTACTAAATTATAAATGGGCTTGATCATTATTGACAAAGATGATTTATGAATTTTGTGCAGCTTGCTAATTTATGCAGGTCAGAGGAAAGAGATTCTATAACAATGTAATGTAATCGAATGACCACTAGGCAGGAAGCCGAGTTGATTTCTATAGGATAATCTAAATGTAAAATCATATCCATTTCAACCGTCAACTAACTAGCTTGAACCTTCTGTTCCATAGAACACTTTTCGTTTTATTATTTCAGTTTATTAATTGTCATTTTAAAGAAGTTTAATTCAATTAAATACAAGTCTTATTCTCAGTATTTACCATCGACATTTGTTTATCATTTCACCATACACACTATCTGTACAAATCATTTAGGTAAATTTTAGATCATTTCGCGAAGCATTTCACTACATTTAACAATATTAACATTGTAGGTGGGTGGGTCAAAAATTGTTGGAAATTTGTGTGGCGTCATTTATGTCACGCCCATTCAGCAGTTTTTGCTACTTTTTACTGCCAGAAACTGTGACATGGGTCTATTTATTAAAGTAAACAGACAATACAGACCTGCCTGCTCTCATTTGTGATTGTTTAAAACAGGTTTCAAGACAATGGAGTAAACAGTTTGACCTGTAGCGTGGGGCCAGCAGACGGACAGACGGACGGACAGACAGACATGACCATTTCTTCAGATGCTTAAGCTTAGCATCTAAAAAGAAAAATCCGGCGCTTTGCGCCGTATTTGTCGACCGTGGGCTGGCCCGAAGTAGACGCTGAGCTTCAACAAAGGCACAAGACAATTTATGTTACGCTAAAAGATGATATAAGATTTACCGAAGCTCCTCTACAATTAATAGGACATATACCAATGTTCGTAGCATGTAGTTTAATATAGCTGAAAGTTTTTTATAAATTGCACCATTCACAAATAACGTCATTATGGACAAATCCTGAATATCTGTTACGATTATAAGTAAGTACGTGACATGTAGTTAAAATAGGATGGAAACAAATTTATAGTAGAGACTTGGGATACTAAAAACTATGGTATTTGAAGGACGTTATTATGGACGATCTCTGAACATCTATAACACGTATAGGTAGTCCGTGACATGTAGAAGAAATTTTCACGTGTCATCATTTGCGCGTCACCCTTAACCTGCTTACCTAATGTTAATGCGATAGCAGCTGGGTGGGGATGTCTAAAAGAAATTTTCACGTGACGTCATTTGAGCGTCACCCCTACCCTGCTTACCTAATGTGAATGCAACAGCAGCTGGGTGGGGGTGTCTAAAAGAAATTTTCACGTGACGTCATTTGCGCGTCACTCCTAGCCTGCTTACCTAATGTTAATGCTATAGCAGCTGGGTGGGTGTGTAAAAGAAATTGTCACGTGACGTTATTTGCGCGTCAACCGTAACCTGCTTACCTAAAGTGAATGCGACAGCAGCTGGGTGGGGGTGTCTAAAAGAAATTTTCACGTGACGTCATTTGCGCGTCACCCCTACCCTGCTTACCTAATGTGAATGCGACAGCAGCTGGGTGGGGGTGTCTAAAAGAAATTTTCACGTGACGTCATTTGCGCGTCACTCCTAGCCTGCTTACCTAATGTTAATGCAATAGCAGCTGGGTGGGTGTGTAAAAGAAATTTTCGCCTGACGTCATTTGCGCGTCACCCCTAACCTTCTTACCTTAGAAAAATTTCAGCTATATTAAACTACATGCTACGAACATTGGTATATGTCTTATTGATTGTAGGGGAGCTTCCACAAATCTTGTATTATCTTTCAGCGTAACATAAACTGTCTTGCGCCTGTGTTGAAGCTCAGCATCTACTTCGGGCCAGCCCACGGTCGACAAATCTAGCGCGAAGCGCCAGCTTTATGGAAAGCTCACTTTTCTGAGTTTTGACATGGGTCCAGTTAACTGTTAATTGTTAAGAAATGACTAGTCCGATCAAATTAGCCAAATGTTACCAAAGTGTCTTCTACCAACCCTAGACACTTCAGCTATCATAGAAACTTGAGTGCATTTTTGGTTGCTTAGCAACCAGAGCCCGGGACATTTAGAAAATTTTCTTGAAAATTAAAAACTTAAAATTTAACATGGAATTTTAAATAGGAAAATTAATGCACCAAAGCGTCCCCCCCTGTCACAAATTCCAATTTTCTAACATTTTCACCAAATATTTTACAAATAACACACAGCGTTTTACTTTATATTTTGGCACACGCATGTTCCTTCAACACATACTTTAAGCAGGTTTGAGTATTTTGGGTTCCATACAAATGAAAATAAAAATAAATCGTAATAAATTACTGTCGAGCTTTTGTAGATGCCCTTGACGAGAGCATTTAATACACGGAAACTTTAATATTCTAGATCATTTTGAAAAAGGAAATAGTTTTCTTGGACTTTCTAAATCTAGTTTTGTATTATTTTGCAACGAATAATATTCCTCTCTTGGTTTCCAGTGCCTAATGCCCACCATTTACTTCACATGTTAATTTTTAATTATTGCACATTCTAAGCTTGTCTTAAAAAATGTAAAAAATGTAAATGTAATGGCTTTAACGTCATAACCACACAGCGAATTTTCACTGATTTTCGGGGAAAGACAGCTTTTTGCTACATTACTACTCACTATAGTCGTTACTTTTGTATTTGATTTTATTATTTCTGACTACTTTTTCTAGAGAAGGGAACTCTAGAAAGCCTAGAGAATGACTCTCTAGGACCTGCAACGTACATACCACCGAGCCTTGCAGGATTACCAAGCACAGGTCACCCATCCATTTCAGAATGCGCTTGGACTGTTGCTTAACCAGAAGAAATCACCCTTCTAGTTAACCGCCAGACCAACCTGTACTGGTTAAACTCTTAAACTCTTATATGTGAGCAAAACAATTACAACCAGCAAATAGTAATATTCGGCTTCAAAAATAGGATTGTACGACCAATAAGTGAACAAGTAATCAGAGTGTCGTAAAGCATCTATAATTAAATAATAATAATAATAATAATAAATATTTCCCGGGGAGAATCCAAAGGATTTGAGACTATGTCTCTTGAGACCCGGTTGTCACTGTTCAAACACTTAAACGCTTGAATTTAAACGGATTTTTTGTCAAAACTCCAACCTTTCCACTTGTCCAGTTTATTTTTGAAAGAATTCACTCCACATAGTTCTGATTTAGCATTTTTCACATCACTTGGAAGACTGTTCCATTCTGTAACAACACGTTGAGTAAAGAAATAAAGTCTTGTGTTGGTTTTTACGGGCTTCTTTTTTAAAAATGGAGCATGTCGACACTCCAAGTCGATATCAAATAAAGTTGAGGCTTCAATGTCATACTTGTTATTGATAATTTTACAGGTTTCGATGAGGTCACCGCGTCGTCTTCGATCTTCAAGGGAAATAAGTCGAAGTTTCTTTAGTCTCTCATCATAACACATGACACCGATGAGTGTCAAGAAACATCTTTTATAAGATGCAGCCATTGCAGCGTGAGTTTGTGCATTAACCATTTTTTTGTTGAATTCCACACTCATTTTGAAAACTGACTTGTGCAATAACTAGACATTAGGCAATTAGACTATGGTAAGACGTTCTTGAAATGCTAGCCTTTAAGCGTCATCCTTAAGTTGTGTGCCGTTGAGAGGTCAACAAACGATGATTTGATGTGTAATTTTTAAGATTCTACGACATTTGAGGGTCGCGACATGCAGTCCAACACAGTACGTAGTACGACATTTCCCCAAACGACACTTGGTCCAACGACAACTGGTAAACGATAGTACGTCCAAAAATTTTTACGTCCACGTCATTGCGTCCTTAGACATTTCGATGTGCGACAAATCGCAGGGTGACAATCAGTTCAAAACAATTACGTCCATTGCGATTATTTCAACATGATGATGAGTGACAATATCAAAAGCCACCACATAAAATTATGTTCGTTTTATTTATTGATTGCGGAATGATAAAACTTACTCAAAATTGTTATTTCAAGAGCAAAGGCTAAGTTATACCAGTAATAATACTAAAACTTATTTAATAATAATAATAATAATAATAATCGAGATTTTAGGATTAAAATATATACGTAATATTAAAAAATCGTAAAACAATATAAATTAAAATACTTATCGATCAAAGTAAGCGTTAGACATTATCATGAAATTAATTATTTAAATACAGAAAATAAATTCGTACAATAATATTAAAATTAAACAAATATCATGGTAGTACAGCGATGGATCCAGAGCTGGGGTCTAGGGAGCTTTAGCCCCCCTCCCCCTAGAAGGATTTTTTTTTAATTGTAGAGATAGAAGCGGCCATTTTCCAATATGGCGGCTTACCATTGTTAGCCCCCCCCCCCCCCCAGACAAAATTTCTGTATCCGCCGCTGAGGTAGTAAGTACACCATATTAAAATTAAAAAGCAGGCGTGCTTGGGTGAGCGGTTAGGACTGCAGACTGTAACGAAATTTACAGTCTCAGACCCGGCTTCAATCCTCGGCCACTGCTAATCGTTTACGGCTCGGTGTTGTGCGGTAAACGTCACTGGATGGTTGATTGAAACCCAATCTCCTTCGGTGCTCCTTAGTGACCACTACTTACTGTAGGGGCCTAGGGAATGGGACTCCTTTACTGTGGAGGAGGGGACGGGGATAGGTGAAAGGGTACAAAGACCGAGACGATCTAACGCGGTAGCCTCCTATTTCCTCACCCACAGTGACTCGTTGAGTCTGGTTGTATGAACTTCGGTTAAATCGACCCAATGAATAAATTATTATTATTATAAATTAAAATTAAAACAAATAAAAAATTCAGATGGTTATAAAAATCTTAAGACTAAAATGGAATTATTGCAAAAGTTAAATTATACATAGTAGGGTTTGCCCTAATAGTGATCACTTCTCTAATGGTGATCAGTAGCCGTTGTTCAAATACTACTGCATTTAAAAATGTGTGACTGGCTATAGACAGTTGAGATTATAAGCTATAACAACATCAACCAGACAGATTTTTAAACGCAGCACTGCAGCAGCATTTAAATCGCGGCTACTGATCACCATTAGGGCAAACCCTACTATATTCTAATAATTCTACATACAATAAAGCTGCAAAATTTATAAAGTAAGCTAATTTGAAAATACGATTTAAGAATTACATTCCAAACGATTATGTAATGTAATGGTAATGTAATGGCTTTATTGTCAAATCAAACAGCGGCAAAAACTGAATTCCATAGACAGACACTCAAGGCTATATATTAACTATAATATATAAATAAAATAATAACAAAATTAATTAAATTAATAAAATCACAATTAAAAATAATTAATTAAATTAATTAGATTAATAATTTAGGCTCAAATATTTATATTTATACAGAATATTGAAATAGCACCTATTATTTGCTAATGCATTTCATCAAATGATCAAAAGGATTATTTGAATTAGTTAAGAATTGCACACACAAAAAAAGCGTATGCAATTACAACTTTTAATCTGTCAACAATACAAATATGTGTTCTTATGACAAGCAAAGAACTAATTTGTATTGACAAAAACAAAACGTATAATATACACGTAAATGAAATGTGTTGTTAGGGCTGCGCCCAAATTGACTTATGAGTAAATTGGTGTTTTAATTTGTAGACAACTATAGCACGTGATAAATAAATAAATAAAAATTAATTATTTAACTCATCATTATAACTGCTATTATCAATAATTATTTTTTTGAAATCATATTATAGTACTGGTAATCTGTTCATAAAGAATAATTTGAAATAAGCAGAAAATAATTTAAAATCATATCATATCACTCTGATTTATTATGACATTTTACTAAACCCAAAAATGCTCAAACCTGCTTAAAATATGTGGTGAAGGAACATGTGTGTTCCAAAATATAAAGTAAAACCCTGTGTGTTATTTTTAGAATATTTGATGAAAATGTTAGAAATTTGAAATTTGGGACAGGACCTTTAGCGCATTAATTTTCCCATTTAAAATTCCATGTTAAATTTTAAGTTTTCAATTTTCAAGAAAATTTTCAAAATGTCCCGGGCTCTGGTTGCTATGGTTGCTAAGCAACCAAAAATGCACTCAAGTTTATATGCTAGCTGAAGTGTCTAGGGTTGGTAGAAGACACTTTGGTAACATTTGGCCAAATCCCGGTGTAACATCTGAAAACGTTCCCAAGTAAACCATTCCAAGTTTTTTTACGTTTTTTTTGAAAAAGTATATCTCCTGGAAAATCTCGCTTATGGTTTGACGGGTTATGCTCGTTAAAACGAATTCCCTATCGGTTCAAATCATCGAAAAAATCAGGGGAATTATTGATGGACTTATTTTGCTATCGTAATTGAATTAAGAAAGTATTTAAATCTATGGTATGTCGGCTGACTAGTAGTAACACTTTATAAAAATCCGAAATTCTTCTTGAAAACTCCACAAGGGAAACCTTGTAACAATTAAAAGACTCAATTGCGAATGCTTTAGATATCGAGCATAATTGGTACCCTTTAAGACCTCAAAGGGCATTCCC